>BJBW01004769.1:79741-140911 GCA_004320125.1 Scolopax mira | reverse complement strand
CATGAGTACAAGGGAGAGTGATCTTGAGGCCTCTGCCAGCTGCTTATAGAATATTTCGTCTATATCCTGGTTTGGGGGTCTATAACAAATTTGTGAGTCTTTTTAATGAAGGCAGGGGGATTTGTTGAATCCCCAGAGCTACCTCCCTTCTTTGAAATGTGTGCCTGCCTGGCAGCTAGAGATGAGGCTGGTAGCCAGGACAGAAAGCTCTTGCTTGTTCTCTGCCTGAACATGAAGGATTTGTTTATTGCCTGCTGCATTTACACATCAACACTCTATAAACTTCACTTTTAAAAACATTTTTTACACACCATCTTCTAAAAATGCTGGTTCTGAAACTTTTCTTTTGTAGCTGTAAGTTGTGTTTGTGCTTCCAAGGTTTGTTGAGGGTTGTATGTGGTAGTTTGTTGCCTCCATCATACCGAGTGTGACCTTGGGGTAACAACATGGGTATTGATAAATGATAGCTTGGCTTTCTTACCAACTTGCAGCTCAGCTTTAGCATGAGTTCGTTGTCACCTTTAATTTTACATGGAGAGACTGACATACTGCTGTAGAATTAACTTGTGATTATTTGCATCCCTAGGATGCTGTGAGAGAGAGGGTTTTCTATCAGTGTGTGTATCTAGCTAACAAAATAATCTTCACTTGATGCTGATTTATGTTCACACAGAGTTTTTCATGCTATTATTACTGGTGTGGTGCTTTCACCACTGGTTTAACTGGCTTCTGGGAAGGGGGCGGGAGGAGAAACTTGAAACAGCTTTTGCCACTTGACTCGCACAGTTTGGCTGAGAATCTGCTTCTTTTCTTAACTGGACTCTGGTTTCTGGGGCATTCTTTCTGTAATCCTGATAATGTGTGTACTAGGATATACAGTGTTTAACTGCTCTTTCTAAGTAGTGTGCTGATAAATATTTTGTCTACTTGTGTTAATAAATGCTTGATTGCTTAATTATTCGTAAAGCTTATAGTGATCTTAATCTTCAGAATGTCTTACAAATAAACTGGACAGTGAATAGTAATCCCCGAAGTAGACTTAATGTTGTTTTGCTAATGAAAAAACCTGACCTCTTACATTTCAAGCTCGCAATCTTTAAGGCATTTTTAAATACATGAAAAGTGTGCTTGTGATTTGTTTTTCTAAGCTTTCTTTTCCCATTCCTATTCTTTGCTGCCATTTGTGTTACATGCAGGCAACTGGAGTTATTTCGGATGGGGAGAGCAGCTGAGTACGTAACAGTTTGATTTCTTGCAAGTTTTCTGATCCTGTAGTGATGCAGCATGCTCTAGTACAAGGAAAGTGCAAATATTCATGCATATAGAAAATCAGTACCATTGTGTTTTCTTTTACTTTCATTGAATTTTCATATTTCCGTGGATGGCTGTCCATTCATTTTATTTTTCACTGTTTAGTTTTGTTTTGGACATGTTTTAAATTAGTTTCTTGTGTCTTTTACTGTAATTTGAGGATAAGAAGGAAGAGTTGGACTATTCTTCATTTCCTGTAAAAACAATTCCGTTTTTCTGCTTGTACCCTTCTTTTGTGTTGGTCTTCATACCCGTGTAACCCCAAGTCAGTGTTTGGAGTAGCTGAAAGCCACAAGGTAACCTGTAGTGGGAGTGATCACAGGTGCTCCAGATAATACATATAGGAGCAAATCTGAAAGCAGAAATGGCTGGTGGACATCAGCGTGACAGAAGGTATTGTAGCATATTCAAACTCAATGAGACATTATCATGACAAAAATGGTAGGGTTTTGCCTTAACTAGTGCTTAGCAACCTTGGAAAGGTAAAACTCAATACCACGGCTTTCTGTGATATGTAAAGCTCATGCTCATGCTCACACCTGAAGGCTGTTGTGTGAACCCTTGCAGAGGCCACATAGCCTGATGTTTTTGTTCATTTTTCAAGAAAATGTGCATCTTCGCTTTCTGAAAGTCTCACAAGCTCCAACAAGAAAAGCTTCTGCCTAAGCTACAGTGTGTAGCTTCTACTGCTTGTAGGACCTGCAAAGAGTCATCGTTTGGTCTTAAAACCAATGTGTCTATTCACTGTGTCAAAAAAGAGAGCAAGAGTGTTGCTGAGGGGGGCATGCAAGAAAGGTGACTGTGACCACTACCAGTGGGGATGAGACTCTGCCTAATGCTTTTCCATTTTTGATATAGCAGAATTTGGAGAGGACACGCTTACTGCAGACACGTAACCTAAGTTTCATGTCTAGCTAATGTTACACTGCTCTTCATAGATGGACCTGTTCTGCATTTTACAAGTCCTTCACCAGTGATTTCCCAGTTTCTCCTTGCACAGCATGTTGTGTCCTCCTTGTTCTGCTTTCATCAGACCATAAGTTCTCTAGGCATCAATAATGCTAACCAACCTCTTCACACTTGTGAAGTGTTGGATGTCTCCGTCATTTGGGGCTGTTCTCAGAGGTGTGGTAGGATAACTGAGAACTAACTGAACTTCTGTATGCTACTAAAACCAAGATTATTGTCCTAAATAGCTTTATTTTGTTCCCCAGTTTTGTGTGTTTGGGAGGGAAATTAGGTGCTTAGGCATTGGCCAGTCAGAGATTTTGGAAGGTTGTGCAGAGGGTGTTTCTCCTGTTTATGTGCAGTGTTGGTGTGTGTGGTGGTTTTCTTTTACAAAGGTGCTTCCTCCCTCCACTTCATACTTCCTGTGCTGTCCTCTTTGAAATTGTGTTAGGATCCTTACAGACAGGTTTCAGCCTGTGCTGATGACATTTCCAAGTAGTCTCCTTTAGCTTGACAATGTAATGAACTTCTAATGATAAGGTTGCAACATCAACAGAGAAGAAAGCAGCAGAAACCTGGTAGCTGGAAGGCATTTTCCTGGTGAGAGTTTCTTGGAAGAGAAGTGCTGCAGCCCAGAGCTTTGCTAGTGGGTCAGAGGGAGATTTAGGAAAGGGACATCTTGTGGTGCTGACCCGCTTTCATTTTAGGAAAGGGAAAGACTTAAAGAAGTAGGGTGGATGTTCAAGGCAGCCTTTGCACTTCAGACTGCCAGGCCAGTTCTTGGCTGTTGAGTGTTTCAGCTGCAGAAAGTATTTTCAAGTGGGAAAAACAAGATTATGAAAGCTCTTGAACTGAAGACTGAATATTGCTAACCTGCTGTCTTAAAATTATGCAAATTTCTAATGTATTTTTAAGTGGGGAGGGCAATAGGATGACTAATGAGTTGCAAAGCTGCACTTAAAAAGCTTATCAAAATTTACAAGTTTCTACATGGAGA
Source organism: Scolopax mira (assembly GCA_004320125.1). Classification (NCBI taxonomy): domain Eukaryota; kingdom Metazoa; phylum Chordata; class Aves; order Charadriiformes; family Scolopacidae; genus Scolopax; species Scolopax mira. Next base: position 137,655 of record BJBW01004769.1, on the reverse strand, counting down.
GCTCTAGAAGAGCCTCAAAAATATGCCCTCATCCTTCTGAGATATTTCTTCTCCTTGTTACTTTAGTAGTCCTCTTTAAACCAGTATGCATTTTGATTACAAGACTTCAGAAGATGTATATGATTATCAGAAGTGAATGGTGATTCAGTTAGAGGGTGGAGTGTTGGGTCTGAGACTTAAGGAAAAAAGTTATTGAGAACTATCATAAAAACAATTTAAGTGGATGAAGGGTGGGGAAGATGAGTTGCCAAGCCCCTGGTGTGGAGCTGGCAGAGATCTCTTCTGGACTTGGACTGGAAGTCATTCCTTCAGTTAGTACACTTCCTTCTCTTCTACTGTCACAAAAGTTGACAGAAGCTGTGCAAGCTCCGTGGTTTATTTTGGAGGAGGAGTGGGGATTTTGGGATACAGAACCTTAAATGAACCACCTTCTTCCAAAGTGCCTGAGTTTGCTGCACTTGTTTTTGCTCAAGTTTATGGAGGATAACTGGGCCCCAGCTCCTGGTGGCTGACATCACTGCTAGAAAAGCAGGAGGCAATTTGAACTGAATGCAGCCTTTTGAGAGGAGCTCCTGCTGTGTGTTGGGACCTTAAAACAACAAAAACACTTGTGAAAGTGCATTCACCCAGTCACCTGTAATAATTTTTCTGTTAGTTTTCTTTCCTGTCCTGAAGCTTGATGTAAAGAAAGTTGCCAGAGGTTAAATGCGACTAGTAGAGCTGGTGTGACAGGACTGTGCAAAGTGTTTTTGAGGTCAGTGTATTAAAAACTGAATGTGTTCTGCCCTTCAGCAGTGGTATAATAACTTCTGGAAGTGTAGGAATGGGGAAGAAAAACAGGCTGGTGTGTTTCAGAGAAGCGATCTCCCTTCTTGATTTTTCCCACTCTTTGTAAAATCCTACTGTGTGATGTGACTGTCCAATGGGTTTTCTTCTTATGCTGCCTATATGCATGAATATTCAATACTAAACATGAACATGAGCATGCTTCTGCCCTGCCCCTTCAGCCTTACTCTCTATTCTCTACACGGTGGGTCCAGCAACAAGAAAACAGTTTTCATCCCTTCAGAGCTCTTTGGTACATGTGACATTTCTCAAGCTGGGTTAAAAAGATTACTGACTTGTTGTGTTTATTGTGTTATGTATTGTCTTGTTATTAATAAACTGATCTTCAGAGGCCGAGGCTAAGCTGCAACTTTCCATATAGAAGACTTGGAGCATCATCTGTTTGAAAAAGATTGTTCTTGAATTTATCACACTGTGGGTGTTGGGAGGGATACTTTGCTGAAATACGGGCTGTATTGCCTGACCCCTCCTCCTGAAGGGATGCTGTGTCCCCAAAGCTGCTTCAGCAAGCTCTTGTCAGTTTCTTGCTTAAATAAAATTTAACTGTCAAGTATGTCAATGTACAAGATCATCACCATGTGCAGGCATTTCACAGTATTTTTTTTTGCAAAGTCACTGTGAGCTATAAGCCACGTGTGGGCCAGGTTTTGGTGCTTTTAATCAGGCTGAGCAATGTCTTCATTTGTGAACACTTCTGTTAAGTAAAGTGAGATTGCCTACAGGGCAGTTGCAATTCAGCATGGAATCATAGAATTGTCTAGGTTGGAAGGGACCTTTAAGATCATCTAGTCCAACCATCAACCCAACTCTGATAAAAAACATCACTTAACCATGTCTCTAAGCTCTGTGTCAACTTGTCTTTTAAATACTTCCAGGGATGGTCCCTCAGCCATTCCTCTGGGCAGCCCATTCCAATGCTTAATAACCCTTTAAGTGTAAAAACTTTTTCCTAATATCCAGTCTGAACCTCCCCTTGTGCAACTTGAGGCCATTTCTTCTTGTCCTATCATCTGTGACTTGGGAGGAGAGACCGACCCCCACCTCTCTACATCCTTCTTTGTAGACAGCAATAAGGTCTCCCCTCAGCCTCCTTTTCTCTAGGCTGAACAACCCCAGCTCGCTCAGACTCTCTTCATAAGCCTTACTCTCCAGACCCCTCACCAGCTTTGTTGCCCTTCTCTGGACCCGCTCCAGCACTTCAATGTCTTTTTTGTGGTAGGGGGTCCAAAAATGGACACAGTATTCAAGATGGGGCCTCACCAGTGTCCAGTACAGGGGGACAATCACCTTTTGGGTCCTACTCACCACACTGTTTCTGATACAGGCCATGATGCTGTTGGCCTTCTTGGCCACATGGGCACACTGCTGGCTCGAGTCGACCAACACCTCCAGGTCCTTCTCTGCCAGGCAGCTCCAGCCATTCTTCCCTGAGCCTTAGCACTGCATGGGATTGTTGTGACCCAAGTGCAGGATCAAGTGCCTGAGACTTTCTTGGATAGGCCCTTGTTTATGAATCAGTTGAGGATTTCTGCCTGGTATTAACAGCTATGGATGCTGTAGGCACATCAGAGAAACAATGTGTTCCTGCTTTTCCATGTTTGTGGTAGCTGGAGCCTTGCCTCCTTTAAACACGGCATTGGGGAGGCGTTCTGTATCTTGACCTCTAAGACACTTCCTCTTGCTAAACACCCATAGGAGCTGGGAAAAATTCCGGTGCCACCTTTTATAAATGTATATGCTGTAAATGGTTGATTAACAATTTAAGCTAATCAGCTATTTTTAGATGTTACTTAAAGATCCTGTGGTTCCTATGGGAAATCTTTGTTTGATAGTGTGGAGGTGAGATCTGATGACTGGTTCACAAGTCCAGATAGTGCTTCTGCAACAGTCTGATTGGGGAATTCAGAAATTTCTGAGCCCACCAGCAGGACAGAGTTACTGACCTGGAGAAGCTGTGTCCTCCTACCTGATAATCATAATTGTGTAGGTCTTTGCACACCCTGATATTAAATTTATTCCAGAATTAGTGAGTTACTGGATTCAATATTATTTTTACTCAGAGAATTGTACTACTGATTTGTACTTGTTCTTATACTGTTGTGATGAGATACTTGTTTATCCCTAAAGCTGTTGGTCTGATGTCTTTTACCAGATCCCAAACTTGTAACTCTTTTGGGCTGACTTAAGGCCCTACAAGTGCTTACACTGATTATGCAGCCACAGCTGGAGGAACTTTGCATCATACTAGAGTTATTTAGGCTTTACCTTAAATGAGGGTTATATCTGATGTAAAGAAGAAATTAGTTGAGTAGCAAAGTGATGCATTAGAAAGCTCTTTGAAACAGTGTTTCAGTCCCAAGAAAAGTAATTATTGTGCATTAGAGAGTAATAGCTCAAGTGTTTGCAAATGACATTGCTCAGCTGAGTAATAGCTCCTTGTCCTTCTGAGGATAGTATGTACCTTGTGATCTACAAATAGATCAGCCCTTGCTCCACAGGCTGGAAGTTTGGTGCTTCTCAGAGGGATTTGGTACTTTGGCATATCAAGTAATTTTTGTGTAGCACATCTTGCACAGCTTCTCCCAAGCACTGAACTGTAATAAAATTGATGGACATTGTGCTTTTAATAAAGCTGAATAAAGCAGTGCGTGATTGCTGTTCACTTCTATCCAATTGACCAGAGACTGACAAGAACTATGCAGCATTTAAATGACTAAAAAGCAGGAGGCCTAACTCCATTTTTGTTGTGGACAATCAAATTGAACGGATTATGCTTAAGAGAGCAGAGCTGGGCATTTTCAGTGGGTTTGTATTTTGCAGACATATTTTCTGCTTGTTTTCTGATCTTCTGTCCACTTTAGGGAGCTGATGTTGTCTTACTCAGTTGGGAAAGAACTGAAACATCATGAAGCGTGAACTTTACTTTAGATTGAAAAATTGGAATTTTAGAAATTGGAGGTCTAGGAAGCACCAATGGCAAGGAGACGTGTTCCCTGATGCTGCATCCCATGTCCTTGGAATTTCAGCAGTTAAATTCAAGGGTTTTTTTTTTAAGGATGTGGCATGAAGAAATCACTTCTACTTTATTATTCAGCCTCATAGTGAATGACTGTGTAGGACAGATACCATTGAATAATTTGCTATTGGAGGCTTTAATTTGATTGTCCTTTTTAGGCAGGCTTTTGGTGGCGGGGAGTGTGGATAATGGCTGATCCTTATTTTCCTTTGTTTCAAGCATGTTAATGGTGCACTCCACTGCCATATGGTGTGTGTATTTCACTCTGAGCTTGCAAAGATAACCTTGCATTCTGCACAGCCAAACACAGCTGTACGCCAGTAATCAATATTGCATTTCTGATACCTTTTCTAACTGCAACTCTGCATTCATTTTTCTGAAGGGTTAGCAAGCAGAAGTGTTTTCTGCAGGGACAGGGACTCATTGGAAAGGAGTTTTTTCTTTGGTGAAGGCTATCATTAGTGTTGGTTACCAAACTTAAGCTAATGAACCTGTGTGTGTTAAATGTGGCAATTTTTCTCTTACAAACATTAGTAAGCAGAGTTGCTCTCCTGGTTCTTCTGATTTTCCTTCTCAGTGCTTTTCATTAGTTTCTCTTAATTTACCAAAAATAAAAAATCAGTATTCGTTAAGGATGTTGAGAAGAGGAGATAGTACTGGAGCTTAAAGGTTGAAAAGTTTCCTGGAAAGAGCCCTTTTCCATAAAGGATTGTTTATCTTCTGGGTTTTTTTCCCCCCAACATCGAAACGTTCATTTTGACAGCAGCAAAGCACCTGAAATTTTGGGTGTTGGGGTGGGTTTTTTTGTTTGTTTTAAATGAAAATGTCTTAATGTGCTTACTAGGAATGATTAAAAAGAAATAAACTCCTATAATAATAGGAAGTGGGAAAGGGGAGTGTGAAGGTGATTGCAAGAATTCCTTGGTACATACTTGAGAGAATTGGAGGTTAGAACCAACTACCAGGTGGAAATACATCCACAGCAGAAATAGCTGCTTTTTTTTTAAATTTTTTTTTTTTTTTCTTTTTGGGTCATTCTCTGTAAACTTAAAAGGGCTTCACTGTCCCAGGAGGACAACTTGAGAGCCTTGCCCTTAACTGCTGTTGTTTCTTAGCCTTTGAAGATGCTGACAGTGCCGTGGACGACCGTGACAGCGACTACCGCAGCGAGACGAGTAACAGCGTTCCGCCTCCCTACCACACCACGGCGCAGCCCAATGCCTCCGTCCACCAGTTCACCGTCCCCTCCCGCCTGCAGCAGCAAGGGGTCTTGAGGGAATCCTGTGCTGACTCCCTACAAAATTATGATCTGGATTATCGGGAACACGTGGCCATCAGGTGGGTGCCATCTTCTGCGTGACGTCTCTTTTCCCCTTGGATTTTCTATAGCAGACCCTGAAGATGCCCTGTGGGCAGAGGAGGGCAGCTCAAGCGCTCTGAAAGGCTTCTGATAGGAAGGTGGTACGTGTTTTGTTAAAACTGGGAATCTGCTGTGAAGCAGGAAAAACCCAAAAGGCTATTTGTTACACCAGATTCAACAGTTTACCTCTTAACCTGAATTACCTTTTGAAGATATGCTCAACTCTGAGGTCATTTATTCTTGGTTCTACTTTCACCTTACCTTTTGAAGGCCTGAGCGCTGGGTAGTTGGTTGTTCTGGTACCGTTGTGTGGGTGTGCCTCCCACACCAGTGAAAAATGCTCTAGCAGAGTTATCCTATTAGGAGTGTCTTTTTTGGGGCAGACTTGTTTTCTGCTCAAGATTAGCTCCTGCTCTTCTATTAGCTCTGCCAAAACAGAGTATTGAAGAAGAAAGTCTCAACCAGTTAGGGTTGTCTATTTTTTCTGTTATCATGTAGTGCTGTTGAATAGTGTGTTTTCTCTTTTGGTTTCCTTTGAACCGTATGAAAGATAACTTACTTGCTCTAAATTAACTTTTTGACCGTAAATCAGTAGTTTCACAACTGCTTTTATCCTTTTTTAAGTATTAAGCATTACAGCATTAAATTACCAGAATCAATGGCTGTGAACTAGAGCTGCTTGTGCTGGGAACTGTAGAAAACTTTACAAAACTGCTGTTCCAAGTAAGCCTAAGGGGAAAGCAGAAGAACTTGGACAGTGCTCGATAAGAGTGGGTGTATAGAACAGGTCCTGCTGCTGCTTCTGCCTTCAGTGTGGAAGGAAGAGGCAGTTGCTTAAACTCTGTCACAGTTAGAGTTGCAGGATTTTATATGTATTGTAACTGGTTTGTTCTGCCTCATCCCCCTCGGTAAAATGTTCTTGCTCCTTGAAGTCTGAACCTGAATTCAGTTGCAATCATGAGTGTATGGCTGAGACTAACTTTTACTTTTTTTGCCTTATGGTCTTTAATGATAAAAGCTGAAGTTTAATGGTGACATTTAATATTGTTACTGAGATTTCAAGCAGCAGAGGCCAATATGCCAATAAAATGCACCTAGTACAGTGTGACATGTTGTTCTCATTGCTCTTTTCCTAGTCCATTAAATATCTTATTTAAGAAAGCTATTCTCTTCCCCATGCTGTTCTGCACTGCTGGTTTGCAGTGGTAAAATTGCTGAGAGTCTGGGAAGATGAGCTGAAGCTTTTTCTTTATGGAAGAGCGAACCTGAACAGTGATATTCAGCCTCCAGCCCAGGGAAGCCAGTGGTGGCTGGGTTTCTTGCAGTTCTGTGACTTCTGGGGGTAGTGTCGACAATGCAAAGAATCATTCATGGCTCACCTTGCCTGGAGGTGGGGCTGTGAACCTTTAACTTTACCCAATGGATAAACGTATTTGTAAGACCTTTCAAACAAGCACTTACGGTTTGAATTGTTAAAAACATACCAACATGGAATATGTTTTTTTTTTTTTTCTGGTTTCCTGAAGGTATTGTTAAGAAAGGATCTGGAGTGATAAAGTTTACTTAAAAACTAAGAGCTTTGTAGCCTGCTCTTGTCTAAATACTTTCAGTGCAGGAAGGCAAGTCCTAGATGGTGATGGATTCCTTCTGAGCGTTCCTGCTTGTGCGTTTTCCACGTACCTAGCAAGATTTTTTGCTACATATTTAATTTTAGAACTTATAACTTTAGAACTTTAGAACTAACTTTAGAACTTATATATAAATATATAATTTTAGAACTATAACTTTAGAACTTCCGAAGAAGTTACTTGTTATTCTCTTCCTTAGAGAATCCTTAGCACACAGATATTTCTAGGAAGAGCTGGCTGGCTAGATATTTTCAAAACTCAGACATAGCTGAATGTTGCAAATTCAAATTGTATTTGTCTTTTACTCCTAGCAGCTCTAATTTCCATGGGCCAGGCAGCCACCTGGTGAAATCGCTGCACCAGACTGCAGCTGGCGATTGAGGAAGTGACAGCTTGTAGGAGGCTGACCCAGGCAGACCTAGAGGAACCAGACAAGGTTCTGCTAGAACCTGTCTTGAATCGGACAAAAAGTTGTTTGTGCCAAAGTGCTTCAGTTGAAACTGCCGGTATTAACACCTGGCATGAATTTTCTAACAACATATGGGTTTGGCGGGAAAAGTTCAGATACTCTTTATCATTGTGTTCATTTGACAGAAGGGAGTGTATTTCATTTCCCCGCCCCCCTCTCCTAATAATAACAACTCTTATTTGTTCGTGGAGTGTGTTTTGCTGCCAACAGCCAGTTTGACTTCAGAATAGCACGTGTCTTCCCCTCGGATGTTTTTTGTGGGGTTTTTTTTGAAGTGCTAACTTTTCTTTGCAGTGTTCATTTTGTGTAACCATGTGTCCTCCCTGTCTCCCTGCTCTGGCTGTATTTGCTGCCAAGGCGATACGGTAGCGTAGATTCCACTGCGAGTGGCCGAACTGACCTAGAGTCCACGCCTGAGTCTAGTCAAATGACAAGCTGCCAGGGCTCGCTAGAGAGCAGGCACTTTCCAGATCTGTCCGATAGGTGGGTTATCATCTTCGCAGCCCCTGTGCCTCTCTCCTCGCTGTCGCTGCTGTGAAGTGGTCTCGTGATACATTCCAGCTGGTACTCGCTCTTTGCCTTGGCTCTCTTTGAGATCTGTGGTAGATTCATGGTGGGCTGATAGCTTTTTCTCTCCTCTCAGGTGTGGGACTTCTTGTCACTGCTTCATTTCTAGTAAAAGGAGTGCTTAGTAGAATAGCAGGGGAAACACAAGGGGGAGGAGCTCAATTTGGAGAGAAAAAAAAAGTCATTTCCTTTACGCCTAAATTAATCAATTGATGGTTCAGCGTTTACAGCTAATGGCTCTTCAAGTATTCATGTAGCTCCTATTGCTTTCAGATGAGATGTGGAAGGGCTTGATCCAGTAACTATGGTGGCCCTGGGAGTCTTTTAAATTTCATTAGCTTTTTAAAGAAAATTATTTCAATTACCAGGTTAAAATTGCAAGCAAGAAGTGGAGTAAGTGTTCTAAATTGTGTACAACAGGGCTCATTTAAAGTAATGAGTATCTTTGCAATTAGTGTAAGTTAGCTAATAATACTGGTGGAAACAGAGCACTAAACCAGCAGTAGTGAAAATGCAATGAAAATGTCTTCCAGGGCTATCTCATCAGTTTCTTACATGGGGGTGCCCCAGGCAACCCTCAAGGTGAAGAGTCTTGTATTAGCAGTATCCATACAGTGTCCATGTGCCTTGTGCCCTTTCCCTTCTCTCGCCCTGCTTTTACAGGGTTGGGGGCATGTGTGCCCTCACGCTCCTTGGATCTCAACAATGAATGATCTGGGCAAAGCTGCAGTGCCTCCTTCAGATGAGCATTTTGAGTTTTGTTTATTTTTATGTGCGCTGGCAGGAACTCCTCTGGTGAGGTTTAGATAAAGTAGAAGCTTTCTTGCTACAAGCCTTTGTGTTGTTGAACAATTGAGATAATCCTCCTAATCCAGGGATAGAAATTAATCCCAGAACTCCAAGGGTCATTTACTTGGGTTTTTTAGGAAGCTTCAGATTGTTTGATAGCAAAGCACTAACTCCTCTGATCCGTTTTCCCTCAACAGACAGGTATACATTGCTGGATCTGTCTAGATGCATTGTAAATGGGAAATACAGAATCTGAGGCTTGTGATGGACTAATACCCATCATCAATGCTGTGTTTTGCCTTCTGATCCAGTAAGAGCTCTGTGGATCTTCACTTTGTGTTGGTAGAAGCCCCCTGCAGGCATTAGCTGCAGTGGGAGCCCTCCCAGGAAAGAGGAGTGGTGGAGTAGCTGAGACTCCTCGTGTTGCTAGTGTTCACAGTTTGCATTTTGCCCCCTGTGCACAGTTCCCTGGACTCCAGCCACTCCTGAGTCTTCGCATGAAGTCTCTGTTCTGTAGCCACCCTTGGGAGAAACAAGGTGCCTGCGTGCTTTATGAATACTGCTAAAACAAAGTCTGCAGCCTAGAGTGACCGAAATGCATGCTTAGCATAGTGAATGGTGTGCGTGGGCACTGTATCTCAAAGTAGTCCTGTTACTGTAATAAGGAACTTTTTTCAGCATGCCTAAAAAAGTAGCAGCAGAGTACTGGTACAGCCAAGGCTCTGTGCCCTCGGTTGATCACAAAAAGCTGTTCTACTTCAAACAGGCGTTTCTAAATTTTGTGCAACTGTAACTGGTGGATATCATAACCCATGTTGCTTTTTTGACTATTTGATTGAAATGTATTGGTGGTAGATTGGCAGGTCTTCCGTTTTGTAATCTCTGGGTGGTTCTAATTTTCATTTGCCTTTATTTATTGCATGTTTTTTCATTACTATTTTTTCTGTCCTTTCCAGAGCTCTTTTTAAAACTGTTATTTTCCCCTCCTATTTTTTTTCACTGTCTCTCTTCCTTTCCTCCCATCCCCTTTATTTCTTATCTTAGAAAAGGATCTCTAGCTAGAAATGAAAGAGTCAGGATCATTCCATTTAACTCTGAAGATGGAGAAGAAGAACAGGACAGTAACTATGAAGAGCTAGGAAAACTGCTAATAGAGGAATTCTTAGAAAAGAGTCATAAAAATAGAAGTTGGCAGGAAACAAAGACAAAAAAGATGCAAAGTCTCTCAAAAAGAGAAAATTTCAATCACTGTGAAAGATCAAGGTGCTGCCAAAATGTGTGTGTGGAGTCAGGGTTTGTAGATATCCCTAGGTATCCTCAGGAGTATGATACAATAGATAGGAGAAGGAAGAAGAAGCTGCGATACAATTTTGAAGACAGTGAACTAATAAGCCTGCAAAGTAACGAACATCTGCAGTTTTCTGAGGAGGAAACAGTTTATTTCAATGGTGTCGCAACTAGTTCTGAATGTAATGATGATTTCCCAGTATATGGCAGAACTGGAAAACACAGCAGCGATCCTGACAGTAAGGAGCCATTGCCTCCTTATCCTATCCTGCGCCCGTACAAAAATGGCTTAATGGTTAAAAGTGGCAAGTTGTCCAGCAAGCAGGGAGTGAACCACGAGGGCTCATTTCACCTCAGTAACAGTGAAGACATGAAACTCATAGGGATGCCGGATAACACTTTTGTGCCTGTGGATATCCTTGAGGAACTTGACAGCAGTGCTTCTGATGAGTTTCAGTATTCACCTGCTTCAGATGATGAAATGGAGGAACTGGTCACCCTTTCACAAACGTGGTGTGATTCTGACATCAGCCATTTGGAAAACTTAACTGTTAATTACCCAGCAAATTTTGGCTCCCAGTTAAAGGCCAGCTGTGATAAAAAAAGCAAGACTAAAGGGAGCAAACATGTGCAAGACTTAACACTGTCTCCTGTTGAAGAACCCAGTGAGGAATACATAGACACAATGGATGAACTTCAGTGTCTGGTAGAATCGGTTTCAGAATACTTGGCTGAGAAGGAAGAAGAAATCAGCAAATTTGGTACCTTGACAGAGACCAGAAAAAATGTCGAGAGCATATTGCTGAAGCAGGGTAGTGCTGGTAATTCATTAGTAGGCACGAAGTCTGAACAACCCAAACATCATACTGCAGAGGAGAGTACCAAGGGCAAATCTGAATCTCTCCCAGACTTGTCAGGTGTGAAGAATTCAGTGAATTCCCTGTTCAGCTCTTTCACTGAAAAGGTGGGGTCAAGCACAAAGCAGCTCACAGCCTCTGTTGAAAAGCTTGTTTCTTCCACTCCAGAGAAGACAGAAAACGGAAACTCATCAGAAAGTGGAATCTCGAATGTATTTTCTAGTAAGCCCAAAAGTGAGTGTTCACCTTCTGGAGTGACAGCAGATAATAAAGCTGACACCAAGTTCTCCATTAACTCTTTGCTGCCATCCCAAGTGAGTGGTGATAAAAAAGCCCAGAACGTAAACTCCAACAAGCCGGAAACAGCTGAGATGGACGGTAAGGCTTCTGCTCTGCATCATCTCCAGCAGTCACAAGGAACTACTGCCAGCAGTCAGCAGAACCAACATTCAGTTGTGAATTCTGTTCTAGGCATGTTTAATCCTTTAAAGATCTTCTCAGAGAAGGAAGTGCCAAAACAAGAAGTCGTAAAAGAAGAGCATGTCAAGGAGGACAGCCATGCTGTGAAAGATGACGAGGGAAACAGAAGTCAGGGACCATCTGCACAGGCGGCAGCCAGGACCACCAGCAACATTATTCCGGAGGTACAGACGAGCGAGAGTAGAAGCGAGGCAGAGGTAAATGCAAACGGCACTTCCGTGTCTTCAATCTTTGGCAGGCTGACAAACTCAGTCAGTTCCTTCAGTCTGAAAGCCAATTTTGATGGTCTCTTGGCTCCCAAGCATCAGGATGTGCCACAGAAGCAGCCCTATTTGCATTGTGCTACAAATGAGCCAGATGCCACTGTGAAAGGGGGTGCACCCACTGCCTGGGAGCAGCAGGCTCCTGCAAGTCAATTAGGGGATCATGATACCACAGGTCATGGAAACAAGCAAAACAAGGGTAATGTGGAACTTAATTCACAGCCTCAAGATCAGGGTACAGCATCTGAAAGCTTTTTCAGTCCACTCAAAAAGTCCTTCAGTCAGTTGTTGCTTCCTTCTGCTGAACAAGGTCAGAAAGAAAGTAAATCTGAGCATTTTAAAGGCCATAAATCTGAGGAGGATGTAAGCCAAAATAGTTCATCAAATGAAGAACATTCATTTCCTTTTACTGGGAAACTTCCTTTTTTCAGTGGGGTTGGTTTTTCTGAAAAGCAGGAAAAAAAGAATGAGAAAGGGGCCTTTATTCCTTCATTATTTAAATTTTCTTCTGCAGAGAATCTAGTATCTTCACAGGACCAAAAAAGTCATCAGAGCTCTAGTGGCATTTCTTTGCTTGAAGACAGAAACAGTAAATCAGAAAATACCATTTCATTAAAATTTAGCTCTGTTCCAAATTTATCAGACCGTAAGGAGGAATTAGGACAAACAAAAAACATGAATGAGGAAAACCTACCTAGTGCCCAAGTAAGTAGAAGAGAACAGCAGGAGAGTGCCTTTGCTACCTCTGAGGCTGCAGGAGAGCAGATCAAGAGTACTCAGGAACAACCTAGCAATGTAAAAGGAGGATTGACGAGAGAAGGACTGAATGCATCAGACTTAAATGACAGCTCAGTTGAATCCACCTCTTCAGACAGAGAGCCAGAAGCTGCAAATGCAGATGACATGCAGAAGAAGAACACACCAGGTTTTCTTTCTGGCTTTCTTCACATTTCTTCCAATGAAAAAACAGCAAATAATCAAGACTTGACGAGAAAAAGCGAGAGTGATGGCCAGAAAAGCACTTCTCCTGGATTATTTTCTGGCTTATTTAAGTTTGCTTCAAATGAAAACTTGTCTGAATATAAGCAAGAGAAAGTTAAAACAAATTCTCCAGGCTTGATGAAACTTTTTGATAGAGGTGAGGGCTCTAGCTTGGAGACAACACCCAGCAACTCAGGAATGGTTTCTGACACTCAAAGAAGCACTGGAGTAAAGCAGGAAGCTCCCAGCTTCTTAAAAAATCTCTTGCCCAAACCAAAGGAGAAACTGGATAATGTGAAAATGATGCAATCTTCCAAAACGACTGACCAGCTGTCCAGTGCAAGAGTAAATAAAACAGCAGAGCTCCATGTTCCCCACTGTGGGCATCCTGTGCTCCCTGATTCTCTAAGTCTTCAAGACAAGGTACAAGACTTATCTGGAAAGCCCGTAAATAGTAGGCATATCCCTTATGATGATGCAGAATCTAGAGTTTTTCCAACCGTTCCAAACAAAGGATCAAATGAATTTCTCAATTTGACTAATAAAAACTATAATCTTATGGAGAAGTACTCAGTTTATCAGGAAACAAGAAGCCATTCTAGCTTTGAATGGGAATACGAAGTGGGGGAACTGTCTGACACTCATGAAATAGCAGTACCTGTTTACTACATGTTAAACCAGAACTCTGTTCTGCCCCCTCAGTTCTTGGACTGGCCTGAAAGTGACATGGTGGTGAATCTCTGTAAAAAGGATGGAAATGCCAATGTGATGGATTGGCAGAGTAATGCCAACTTTGATGGACAGAGTTTAGATTTAAGTGTAATGTCATATGAGTCGTTTGACCAGTTAATGTTTCAGGATGCTTGTTCAGAAGAAAACGATGCATGGACTGCTAATTCTCTCACTGAAAGTTATAGCACCTTTCCACCACTTGAAAGAGATAGCAGTTACTCATTTGAGGAGTTGCCCATGGATTTAAGCTACTCCTCTGGCTGTGATGGGACTATGTGGACTCTAATTGACCAGGAGACTTTAAGTATAGATGAGAGCTTTATGTACTCATCCTACAGCCAGGAGTATCAGGAGTGGCTAATGATGCTTGAGCAGGGTATATGGTGGCCATCAGAAGATGGTGATTGTGGATATTACATGTATAGTGATAGCCAGTATGTGTATTCACTGCTCACTGATCCCACGGGACAGTATGTCTATGTGTGTGCTCCTGAAACATATTCCTACATGGACTGCTGGGATTATAATTTTCAGATGGATTCCATTCCAAGAGCTGTTCTAGAAGACAACACAATTGCTGTTTGTGGTTTTAAAGTTCCTCTTGGCAGTGAAGATGAGCTGTTTTGGTTTGCTGAAGAAGAGTCTTTAGATGATTATACAACAAATAAACCCCTGGATTTGTCAGTAGCTTTGCAGAGGAGTGATCAACTAATGAACATGAATCTGGAGACTTTCTCACAAATGTTTGAAGAGTCTATTTATTATCAGAGAGAGCAGCCATTAGACTTCTCAGGCTATAAGCTTCAAAAACTCAAAGTAGACTTTAGATCTGAGAAGGAATCCCTGAATTGTTCAGAGGAGCCTCCACTAACCCTTGATCTCAGGACACATTCCAGAGCTGCTTTCAATAGATCCCTGAGTAAGGAGGTCCACAGTAAGGAACTGGATAAGGCTGTCCCTGTGACAACTACTGCAAGTGGATCATCAGGGTTCTTTGGTTTCCATCTGTTTCAATCTACTCCTAAAGCTGAAGAAACCATGGCATCTACTGAAAGAGTAGCAGAAGCAAAAAAGACTGAGGAAGATAAGAAAACACCAGTGAACAAAGTTAGCTCCTTATTTTCTGCTTTGGGTGGACTAATTGGAAAGTCTTCAGGTCCTGAACCTGAAACATCAGAAGATTCTGCCTTGAAGAGAATGGACACACAGTCAAAATCATCTGAAAGTAGAACTGATGTTTTATCGCTTGCATCAAGCAGAAAATTGGATGAGGCACGAGCAGAGAAAAAGTTCCCTGTTATATCAGCACCGAGAAGAAATACTTCATCAGAGCTTAAGTTGGAGGCTGCTAGAAATGAAAAGCCGGAATTAAATCAGAATGAAAACATCTGTGTTAAAAAACCAGTATTAACAAGATCTCCTTCTCAATTGAGCCAAAGTGCTCCAGATGGCAGGCTCATACGAGAAGACAGACCTGTTAAAGCAACACCAGCTTCCAGGCATCTCGAAAAGGAAGCAAATATTAATGGACCTGGTCAGCCACAGCCAAATCAGAGCCACCCAGCCACTGAGCCTGAGGAGACATTATTTAAAAGTGCTCTGAAATTGTTCAGTCTTGGAGAAGATTCTCCTGCAAGCTCAACTGCCAACAAAACTCAAACTTCTGGATTTTTTGATTTCTTCAAAACACAAGTAGGCAAAGCACCACAGCCATCAACAGAATTGGAAAAAAGCCTAAGTGCTAAACCAGAAAAAGTGGTACAGTCAGAACAGAACGAAACCTCCAGCATTTCATCATTATTTGGATCCCTTGGAGATCTCTTCAAAGTGGAGACTGTTCCTTCTCAACCAACCTCAAGTACTACAACTCTGCCAAGAACCAAGAGCAGAACAGTGGCTGAGTTGAGACAACAAACTGAGAAGTCCGGGGGTCTTCAGAGTGGCAGTATGCCATGTCTTTCCTCCACTGCTAAAGAAGGGGTGAGAACAGAAGACAGGGACAGGCAGGTTTCTCCTAGCCCTGGGGCGCAAATGGAACAACGAAGCACAAAAGCTCAGGAGGAGACTCCTGAGAGTAAAAAAACGCCTCCTGGAAACGCTTCACAGAAGCCAGTGGGTGTAGGTCCCAAAATAAGCCAATTGAGTCAGTCAGCTGTGCAGCAAAGCAGCATACCCACGGCTACACCAAAGCCACAAGGAGGAGATCGTTTAGGAGGCACAGCTAATCAGGCAAAACCAAAGCCAGATCAGACACCTAAAGAGTCAGGTTTCAGTTTGCCGTTCAGCTTTTCTGATATCACTGCTTTGAAATCGCAGCCAGCACAGACGGCCAGTAGGAGTATATTCTCCTTCTTCACTGGATCAGAGGAACCAAAGCCTTCAGCACCTGTTCCAGCTCCTGCTAGTGGGAAGCAGCAAGAAACAGAGGGGCTGTTTCATCTGCCCTCCTTCTTCTCCAGCGGTCCAACTGTTGAGAAGAGCGCACCTCAAAGAAGTACTAGCTTTAGCTTCTTCAATTTGACATCCTTTTTGGATGAAAAACCACAAACTGCTCCAGGACAGGAGAATAATACAAAAGCAGCTAAACCAGTGAACTCTAAGCCGTATGTGAAGCAAAATATTTCTGCTGACCCTGGTGTTAAAATCAGCAGTTCTGCCAGGCCACAAGATACAGACAATAAAAAAGAAGTTGATGATATTATTGCAGCAGTGACTGGCAAAAAGATGCCTAATAATGTCACAGTCCCAGAAAATAAATCAGAAGTGCTGGCACTGGATAATGTAGAAAGTGTTGCAGTGGTACCTGGAGGGAGTGACTTAGAGAAAGTTCCACGGATTGATGACACTGCAGTAACCGATTCAGCTTCTTCTGGTCCTTGCCTTCAGGTTCCCAGTGTGCAGGAGGGTTCTCAGGGCCAACAGCCCACTTCCCTAGGGGCAGAAGAAGATGCTTTGGATAGCAAGGGGAAAATGGACAGTGTTGCATTTCCTATTGATAAAGAAGAGCCTTATTCTGCAAAAGAACAAGTTTCTGAAAAGAAAGATTATAATATGGATAAAATAGATTCCCTGAGTCTAAATGACTTAAATGTTATGAGTGACATTAAAAATGAAGTGGTCTCTGAAGAAGGATGTTTACAGCCTGAGTTGCCAGAATGTAAATTGCCTGAGCAAACTCTTGGTGACAGGTTACAACAGGCACAAGAGCTATGCTCTCCTAAAATGCCAGAGGCATCTAACTTGCAAAACAAACCTAAGGAATCCGAGGGTGATAAATCAGTACTGGATTCTTCAGTTGAAATGTTTTCAAGTTTCATGACAAAAATGAAACCAACTAAAACATTATCTGGTTTCTTTTCCCAACCTCAAGCTACTGCACCTCCTTCTGCACAGAAGAAGAGCTCCTCTTTCTTTGGTTTTTCATCCCTCCCAAGTGGCCCAGCACCAGCTTTCACAAATGATCTGTTTGGCATCTTCAAAGGTCCAAAAGAATCTCCAAAACAAATGCCTCCAAAATCCACCCCTAAGCCTCAAAGCGGTAGCGTGGAAGTTGTGACTGGGTCTGTTCCAGGAACGGCCTCTAGGGAGATGGAAAATACAGCTGCAGCCAGAGAGACTAAAAGAGACATCTCAAGCTCTCAGAAGCAGGATGTAGTACTTGTTTCAGCAGAAGAAAACTCCACAAAAGAGTCTCCTATGAAAACAGGAACTGGGGAAAATAGGAACTTGGAAACCTGCAAAGAGGAACCTTTGAGGATCATTCTGGAGACAGTGGTCTCTAGTGAAAATCAAGCCCTTGAGGTTCTGCAGTTGGACAACAATGTACAGCCTTCTGAGACAGCAGATACCAAGCCATGCCAGTCTGATTTCAGTAAAGCAGTTGGTGCAGTGCAGACTGAGACCACTGACCAGACTGATGTAAATACATGCCAACCAGATGTGGAGTCTTCACACGTAACAGAGGAGCAGACTGCTTCTACGGAGAAGGCAGATGTTGTTGTCCTTCAGACTGGCTCTGTTGATGGGCTTGAACTGGAAATAGAAGTCCCAACTAAGGGGGCAGATGCAAACCTTTTCCATTTGGATGAGAGCACTACACTTGAATTGGAGCCTGCTTTTACAGGGGATCAGGCCAATGCTGGTGTTGATCATCAGGACATGATTAATGGTGGTGGCAGGGAGCCCACAACTCCAGCTGAGGAGCCCAGTGTTCATCTGCTCCAGCCAAATGAAGAGAAGACAAGTGAGGTAGAACAGCAAACTGCTGAACAGCAGAAAGATTTAGCAATTGATGAGGTGCCTGTAGAAGGGATATCTTCCAAATCTGACTTGAAGAAACAAGGTAAACCTAATGATGTTCCTCCAGATGCAAATAGTAGTAAAACAATCTTTGAAATACCAAGCATACCTAATTTGCCAAAATTCAGCTTTATGTCATCTGCTGATAGTGGAAAGCCATTTGGGTCATTTTTCTCTCAGCAGCCACCTTCTGTTACTAAAGCAGGGGCAGATCAGGGTCTCATGTCTAGCTTTAAGAAACTTTCTTCCACTCTGTTTGAAGGAGGTAGTGAAGAAAAGGTGAGTAAGCCAGAGAGTGCCCAAGGAGCAGTATTTGGGAAAAAGTTAGATTTCTCTTTTCCCTGGCAAAAAGACAACAGGGAGACCTCTGCCAAAAGGGAACCACATATACCACCACAGGCTTTGTCAAAACCAGATGACAAGGTGTTAGGAACAGTCAGTTCAGATGAAAACTCAAAATCTGCAGTCTCAGATCAACTGACTGATGCAAATATAGAAGTAAACTTGTCTTCAAAGCAGCCTGACAATGTAGACAATGAACTTTTCAAAGAACCATCTGGTGCAAGCGCTGTTGAATATACAGCCACCAAAGAGCTGGGGGAGAAGCTTGATAAAGAGTCAGAAGATCAGCAGAACGTGATTACAGGTGAACGGCAGAAAGAAGATGGGCCAGAAGAGCACAGACCAGATGAGCCTGAACTGAAAGAAACGGAGCTTGATTCTGCTCCTAATGGAGCAGTGCTTCATCCCAGCACACAAGCTGCAGCTCTGAATAGTGTGGAACACCTGAATGAAAAAAGGCTAGTTACAAATGAGGCATAATAAATGGTTTCAAGTCTTTTGGCCATTTATAATGCAATACTGCAGCAGTAGATATTTGCCTTGGTGTCTGATGTTTGTCGCTCAGTCCCATCCCCTATTTATTGTGAAGTGTTTGTAACATTTCTGATAATTGTCACAGAGCTGTGGCAAATGGCAGTCCTTAGTTAAACACAAGCCCTTAGACCATTGACTCACCTTTTCCTACTCTTTTTTCTGTGTGAATGGATTTCCCATGTTCTTAAACTTTGTCCCACTGAATGAGATGCTTCTAGTGCTAATTTCATTAGCTTTTCAGAAATTATATTCTTTGTGTGTTAACTCGGATGCATACAATTCACTTGGCTTTCTTGTTTAGTGATAATTATGTTCTATTTGTAAGAAAATAGAAAGAAAAGAAGAAAGGTAACACTAGGTAGAATGTATTGGAATGAAAGAACATTTTGTTTTCAAAATGCATGGTAAAGACTTCTAATTTTAGAGAAAAATTTAACTTACAGCTGATGTATTATAGAACTCAATAGGTTCATTTCACATTATTGTGGATTTTAAAACATTTTCAGAGATACCAGTGAAGGCATTCTAATGCTTGCTTTTCCTACTGTGGAGAGGTCATTTCATGCAGTTAGGAAAGCCACTAAAGGAAGGTACCAGTATTTCACGAGTCTGTATTCAGTCCTGTGCATGTATTAAGTTACAATTGCTCTCCAAAATCAAAACAGAAACTCACTAAACTTATGTCTCTATGTGACACAAGTGGAACTTGTGCCTCTGATCACACAGTTCCAACACTGTACTTCCAAAACCTCCCATCCAGCTCCAAATTATCAGAAGTGTGCAAGTGAAAGAAATATTAGTGCTGCTTAATTTTTGGCTGTAGTTTTCCTGTCTGCATGAGAAATATCTATCCACTGTATTTTGTGTGAGGAATTCAGTCCTGGAAGTGGTGTCTTGAATCACAGAGATCACATCCCTATGGCATTGGGTTTTTCATATAAATTAAATTATTGAAAAAGCTCTATTGGAGTGAGACATACCATTTCCCTTTGAACCATTGCTCTTCTTTTGTAAAAGGTTTTAAGTTGATAGTCTTGACATCTTGACTTCAATGTATCTTATCATAAGTGTATAATATATATAAAAATAAAGTTAATTTTAAGTTAACTGTACTTCTTAACAATAGTCCACTTAAACAGTCATGGTGAAGACCTTAGCTGCAGTGAAACTGCAGAAAACAGGAGCACTTCCACTCTGAATTGCTGTTTCCATTCTTATTCCTGTCTGGTTATTAGAATATCTTCACTGGCAGTTTCTAGCTGGTCTAAGGTAAAGATCTTTCATCTGGTGCAAGAAAGACCTTTGGCATGTATGGTCTATATACTGGTTGGCTGTGTATGAAGTATTTCTACTGCCTACCAAAGTTTTCAGCTTCAGAAGTCTAAATATAGTTCAGGGAAAATAATAGTTAAATATGACCTCGTAACATGTTTTTTCAATAATACTTAGTGTCCACATTGTTACATGTGCAGATTGCTTTGTGTTTCCCCAAGCCACTGTTTTTTCTGATGGATTTTTTTTGTTTTCTCATAGTCCTGCTGGCAGTAGTAGATATGGCTCCTCTTGTAATGTCAGCCAGGGAAGCTCTCACCTGAGTGAGCTGGACCATTCCCATGAAAGTGCCCATGGCTCTGAACAAGAAGATGATCACCAGGAGAGAGAGTCAAATCATTCCTACCACAGTTCGGGCAGCTACCAGAAGGATGGTCAGGCATGGCTCAGGGATCAAGAGGAGCCTTGCAGCAAAGGAGAGGAGGAGAAGGTCTGCAAGGCAGAGGAGAAATGTGCAGACCATTCTGCAGCCATGTTTCCACTGGAATTTGAGAAGCCCAAGGATGTTGATGCAGGAGCCCAAGTGAGGTAGGTGAAACTATTACTGAGTTCTTCTCAACTGATTCAAAAAAGGATTCTTCTCTTTGCTATTTCCTGGGGCAAATTATGTAATTGTTTTTACAGTCTTCCCTAACAACTAACTTTGATGTTGCCGATCTGTGAAACATCTTTACATGTGGGAGCACTTATTTATGAGACATTGCCTAAGCTTAAACTATGTTTGCTATGTATGTAAAGAGGAATGCCTGCTAGTGCCTTGAGGGTCATTTACTGCATTTTCTGTTTCTGATGTGATGAATGTAGTCTGGCCCAAAGACAGCTGCTGCCATTACCCATGTACGATCAAGTTTACATGTGAGCAACCAAGAACTACCTCTAGTCATGCTTAGAGCTGCACTAGTTCCTTTCTTGTGTAGTAGGCTACCACATTTAGTGTTTATGTAGTTGTAGGTTGTAGAATTACAATTTTGAATAGACACGTTGCTCTGACTCACTTGTGGCAGCTTTTCTTGTCCTTGCACTTGGGCTTTCCAAATTGTCAGTAGTATTGAAAACAGTCTTTCAGAGTATTTCAGCTAAGTTTGGGGGAATCATGTGCTAGGTTTTGAGCAGGTTTTACAGGAATTTCGAATTTTACCACTTAACTTTGGGAGTGACTTTTTTCCCTTGAGGTGATGAAGTCATTGCAGTTCCTATTGTGGGTATGGTTATACTTTCATAAGTATGAGGGATTGTTTTCCTCTGTTTCAGTTAGGTCCATGGAAAGATGTCTGCCTGCCTGTACCCTTTGAAGTGTACAGCTGGTGTCACTGTGCTTATATGAGAGTATTAACCACAGCAGTTCATGTGTAGGCAATCCTTACACTAAAGATGAAAAAAGGAAAGCAAGACTTGAAAAAGCGTTAAACTGTTTATAAACTCTGAGTCACTTTCCTCTTCTCCTCACAGAGCAGCAGGAGTCTTGTCCCAGAATGGCTGGCCTATATTTGTTCTCAGGGAAGGTTATTCACATAGTCTATTTTGGGGTGATTTAGGCATCTGACGTGGATACTCCTGCATCACTGGCTCTCATTCTCTCAGCTATCTGGCAGTGCCTTCCAGTGTCTGTGGAGGAGGCATAGGACTGAGTTCTGAATGTTGATCCTTGAAGCTGCACCTGAGCTAGATGTGGAGCATGGATTTGTATTTCTCCCAGCTATGTTTTTTTTATTTATTCTGTCAGCAGTGTAGGGTGCGTTTCAGACAGTGAAAGATTTTGTTTCAGCAACATATGAAAAAAGGCATGCAACCAAAGGCCCAAGGTGTCATGAGGTTAGGGAGTGTAAGATGTGCTGTGGGGCACTGAGATGAGGCGTTGCTGACAGAGGCAGCATGCCCTCTTGAAAAGGTGTAGGAAAGGGTGGAGTGAAAGAAGTGCCATTAATGGTGGAAAACACCGCTGAGCCCAGTGTTTCCACTGAAGAGGGACTGTACATTTGTAGCAGTAGGGGTGAGTAGGAAGGAACAGTGATTAGAAGAGACCTGCAACAGACGTGGGGATGGAAAAATCTTCCATCTGTCTCTGTGTTTGTGCAGTTATGATGCCAACGTGTTGAACTGGCTTGATCAGGTATCTTGGGCTGCTTTCCTGTTGTTCTGACCCACATCATCTTATTCCTGGGGTTGGATTGCATCCTGGCTTATATCTTTTTCAGCTCATCAGTTTCCAAGACAGTTCCTTTGTAGGAGGAAACCTCTCCTTTAGCCTTTTACTTCCCAGGGCATGTGCAGGGCTGTGTTGACTGGAGCCTGTTGGCTATTTCAGCTTCCAGAGTTGAAGCTGTGATTGCACTGTGTAACATTGAGTCTTTGATATTGCAGATGAGTGTTTTTCATATAGTGATTTTCTGTTCCTTGCTTTTAAGCTACCATGGTGACAGCGAGCCACCACCATTTCCTCCAGCAAGAGCCCATTGGATTAGAGCCATCAGCAAAGTTCGACTGCGGCTTCAAGAGGTAGGATGGAGTATTGCTTTGCTCCTTCTCTGTGCTGCCTGGGTTTTAGATCTGTGGCTGAAGATTTCATTTCTTCTTCCTTGTAAGATACCTCTTACAGTTTTGATATTTTGCAGACAAAAATGTAATCAAATATATTGTATAGGACTGCAACCTGTTATGGTGGTCTTAAAGCTCTCTAATTCTATCAAATATTTTGAGCATCGTTGTGTGGAACTAGAGGTGAATATCAGAAAAGATGCATAAGCAGAGAAATTAGCACTGAATTTGTAAATAATAATAATAATAATGTCTGTGACCAAATGCTTTGTGTTAAACAGTCTGACATGAAGACTTTTTCTCAAGGCAACTTGAGGATAGCTTGTTAGCTTAGTAGGAGTTATCTGTATTATTTGTCATGAGAAAATGTTCCTTGGGAAGCTTTACATCAAATATTTTTATATATACTAATTGAAAGTGGGTGTATAATAAGTCTTGATATTTCCATCTCATGAAAGTAAGATTTAAAAATAAATATCTTCATTTGGGAAGTCAAAAGGAAAAGGTTGTGACATTTTCTTCAGCAGTATAAACACTCTTGTTTTAGAAAACAGCGATTAAGACCCAAAAAGTTGTGGGTTTTTTTTTTTTTAAAAAATATCTTATGCTTTCATCCATCTGTATGCCCACAGAAAGATAACATATGGTGTTCACATTCTATAGATGATAAACTATTGCCTACTACCCAACATGCATTTGTTTAAGAAATACAACTTTCTTCTAAAGCTCTCTTGTTTTGTTTTTGTTTTACAGTATCAGTAAACAGGACTTTTCTTTCTCTTCTGGTTTTATTGCAAATTTTTAGGAAAACAATTTTTTTTTTTTTTTCCTTTTGGGGGCATCTGGAAGTGCTATTGCAGAAATAGTTTTTACCTTGGCTTATCTGGGTTGTAAATTCTTTCTTGTCTAACAATTACTGTGTTACTTCACTTCTGAGCAGCAGGGATTTGAGTCAAAACTGTCAGCATGACATGGAAAGTGAAACTGAAGAAAATCTAAGAAGAAAAGGAACTTTTGTTGTGGTTTTGTAGAGCATGGAAGCAAAACAGTTTAGTTCTGTGCTTTGTGGAAAACAAGTGCTAAAAAGTACTAGAAAGGACAAGAGATTAAGCGATGCCTCTCCCTGGGTAACTCTGTTTTTTTTCTGAGAGAGTACAAGGTTCATGAGGTGGTTCAGCATCAGCCTTTGTGTTTCTACTGAACTGGGAGAAAGATATGCTTTGAGATGACTGTTACAGAAATACTAGTTTAGTTACAACCACAAAATGTCATTATTTGCTTTTCTTTGACCTTGCCCAGCAATTACGGATCCAAAATTTCTTTGAAACAAAAAAATTGTAAGAGAGAGAGATTTCCAGCAGCCTGCTCCAGAGGTTAGCTGTCTTTGCTGTCCAAAGGCTTTTTCTAACCTCTGCTATATATATCTCTTTTTCTGTATAAATCTATTTCTTGTGGAAACACTAAAGGAGCAGAATGGATTCCTTTCCTCTCTGGAACTGTGAAGGGCTCCTGCAAAGAGAGGAAAAAATCCCATTTGCTCTTCTCATGTTCACTAAATGACCCATTTTCTTTTAGCCTTTTCTTGTCAGTTTTTTTCAGGCACTTTGTAATCAGCCTGTCTTTTTTTCCCTTTTTTTTTCCTCCCTTTTTCTCTACTTTTCTTGTTTTTCCTGAAGTTCAGTGTCCAAAGCTGAATGTACAAACCCAGCAGAGATCCTGCTCATGTGCACTACAGAGCAGCAGACTTTGTTCTCCAGGCTGTGATCCTGATACCCCAAGATACCGGCTATCCTGTGTGATGGTACCTTTTTATCACAGGCTAACACTGATGCATAGTTGGCCTCTCATCTTTTCCAGAGCTGAGGTTCCTTCTGAAGATGGGCTTTGTCAGTTGGTCCCTAGCCTATATTTCTGTTGGATTGCAGCTGAATATGGCTTTGCACTTGTTCATACAGAATTGGAGTTGTTTTTTTTTTTTCCACTCCCTAAGCACGTTGCTGTGCGTCCCTTCCTAATCTGTTATGCCTACAAATCCATCAAGTAGTACGTGAAAAAGTTGTGTAGTACCCAAGCTGCCAGGCTGTGTGCTACCACAGCTGCCTGAGGGACACTGCGTGATACACTCTTTGAGGTTGGCTATCCTGAAAGTAATTTTTTTCCAGCATGTTTGCATCTATTTTAGCAGCTTAATCCAGACCTCAGGATGTAAAACTTGTACTGTTCTTCCCCTACCCTTAAGACTAATATACCTTGTCATAGAATGAACTTAAATGCATTTGACACAGTTCTACTCTTGATAAAATGTGCTGTTATTTCTTTCCTTTTTATGTTCTGGAAGATTTGCAAATAATTTGATTATTTGCTCCAGTCTTCAATTCCTAGGAGCAGGGGAAAAAAGTCAAGTTAGCGCTTTCATAATTATCCAAGTCCTCCTCTTCCTATTTTTTAAGCATAAATGCTTGCTTTGCCCTTTTCAAATCTTCAAGTGCATTGCCTGTTTTTCAGATTTCTTACTGCGTTGTGATGTCAGTGTTACAGTTTGGTACCTGAGGATGAAGATTTATCAGGACTTAGAAATAACTACCTTATCTTTTCCTTTCAAATTTGTTTTACTTTACTGCAGCCTGTTTTTTATAACTTACTAAACTTCCTTTCCCTTTTTTTAAAAAAACCCACAATATTAATTCTGTCAGCTGCCTGACAGTTCAGTTCCCTGACCGTAAAGGCCTGAAGCAACTAAGGCATCAAATGTTCAAGTCACCTGATGATACCTTTGCCTTCCTATGAGTAGCAGGGTTTATTTTGTCACAATCACACTTGTTCTTAAAAGTTCCAATAAGAAGATAATTGTAGTTAGAGGTTCAAGCCTTCTGAAGGGCTTGTGATTTTCCCTTTGAACAGGTCTCTCATTTATGTCCATTCCTCCTCCTTCACTGGGATAACGTGCTTTTTTTCTGCTAATGCTGTTTCATTAACTGTTAACAGCTTCATGAACTCACGGTCCTTTAAGCCTGTTTCTCATGAGCTCTATCTACTTACTTTTTTTTATTAGTTTTTATTAGTTTGTGTTCATTCCTTTCCTTCCAAGGTATCAGGAAGACTGTCACAATTTTCTTGGATCTATTTGCATCCTCATTTATCTGTGTACTTTTGCTCAATCCAGAACAGCATCTATGCTAGTTGCTTTCTGTGCCTTCTAGATCTTGTTTGAAAGTCACTGATATGAATACAAATTATCCAGATAAGCACCAGGATTGTAAAGGTCCCTGTGATGATAGTCCAACAGTTGATTCTGTTGGTAGTTGGAAAAGGGCATGTCTCAGTTCTCTGATCATCCCATTAGCATCTTCCCATCTTCTATCATTATTTAGAAGCTTTCAAGAGGACTCTTGTTCTGGAGCTTAGAGCACCTGCTTATGTCCTTAATGTTCAAAGTGATGCCTCCTCTTTTCCATGTTCCCTTTTCTCCATGTGCGCTGTCATTTCATTAATACACGTGGAGGTCCAGGTTACTGTACAAACTGCTGGATTCCTCTCACATGGACTACCAAGACGGTTCTTATGACTCTTAGTTATGAATGATCCGGCTGAAATGTGAAAGAAAGAAAAGAAAAGAAAGGAAAGGAAAACAAAAAAAGACCCCCATTTTCCATATGTGATACGATAATAAATCCCCTGAGCAATTCAGCCTCCTACCTGGGAAGAGATTAATATTCATGTGAGTAACATACATGCATCCTACAGCACCATGAGTCAGAGAAATGTAGTATTTTAATTAAGGCTTGACAGTTACAAAATGGCACAGGAGTTTGTATCTGCATGTTAAAAAAGCTTTGTGGTAGCACGCACATTTTATCTTCGCTTCTGCTGTTTCGCTTGTTCTCTTTCTGTGTTTGTGAAGAGGAAACTTAATTATGCCAGAATCAAACTGGAGTTTTCAGCCCTGAGAGAAATGACTCAATAATTGTCACCTTCACACTTAGAACTTTGACTACAAAGAGAGATTAATTGATAGTCATTTGCTGCAGTCCCTCTGTGGCAGCTTCTCTTCCAGAAGAAGAACAGAGACGTAGCTATTGCATCTTCAACTTGTAGCACTCCTTAATTGATGTAGCCTTCAGCTGGGGACACGGCTTTGTGACTCTTAAAGTTACACAAATTCAAATCTGAGTTTTACATGACACAGTAGAATTGATGGACTGGAGAAGAGCAAAAATTCAGTCAAATCATCAAATTGCCTCTCTTACCAATTCTCTAAAGTATGTTTAAGTATTACAGGAGGGTGTGGGATCTGGGATTTTATCCACTTATATTGAATTTGTTTCTGGGGCAAAATGTCTTATGTATCATTATCTTCTTTTATGTCAGGAGATTAAATACATTGATTTAGTTGTTTTCATTTCAAACCCAAAGTTGTTGGAGCTATGTTTCTGCTTTTTCTTTTCTTTTCCTAGATGCCATTTTATACCAATTATTTTGATATTAATCTTTGTCTTTCCTTGTTAAATGTGAATAGTCTGTTCTTTTTGATTGCTATGTGACTAGATCACATTCTGAGATGGTAGTTATGGTTCATGATGTGTTTTTCATGATGTGCTTATCATGGAACATGATAAGCAACTGCATCTGGGGGACTTAATGACTGTTCTCCTTTAGTCTTACAGGTATCAAATTGTATCCTCAGTCTTCTTTTTCCATG
The DNA here is from genome assembly GCA_004320125.1 of Scolopax mira. Taxonomy (NCBI): domain Eukaryota; kingdom Metazoa; phylum Chordata; class Aves; order Charadriiformes; family Scolopacidae; genus Scolopax; species Scolopax mira. The sequence goes on along the minus strand of BJBW01004769.1, from coordinate 110,639 downwards.
GCTCATAGTGTCGCAGTCAGCACTTTTGATCAAACACCTGCAAATATTTAAGAACTGTCAGGGTCTCTCACTTTTAAAAGCCCTGGCCAAGGGAACATCTTGTATTGGTGATTTTGGAGTGTGAAGCCCTATTTTTTTTTTTTTTTTTTGAGAGGGCAAGCTGTTGGTGCAAAATACCACTGTTCTCTTCTTATGTAGCTGTGGGGTACCCTGAAAAGTTCTTTCCATCCTTCCACTGTTCCACTCTTAGTGAGGAGACCAGCAAGGCAGTAAGTAACTGGTGCCAGCTTTGGTTGCCAGTTTGATTGCAAGTTACCTCATTCCCCCAGTGCCCACATGTGAATCCAGGCCCTCTGGTCATTAAAAACATGTGCTGTACGCTTGCCCAGATGGCAAGTGGAGGACATGCCTTCTTTGAGCCAGTTGCCAGAAGATTAGAAACTGTCCCTTTCTGCCTCTCATGAACTGTGCGGTCCATGCAATAGTTTACTTTGGGCATTTTATTTCCCTTAAGCTTTGTTGCCTAGGTGTCTCTTTATTAGTCCTGTGAAGATGAGTAAGCTCTGCATTTTCAAAGCCTCCCACACAGTGGCAAAGAAGCAGGCTGAAGCGTTGTGACTCTAACAGAGAGTTACTAGAAACTTCTCTTCATACAGGAAAAGCTACATCTCCTGTTAAATGTCTTCCTTCTTTTCTATCTGTCTCTTGTATTTGTGAAGGTTATCTTTAATCTCTACCAAAGGGTGGAGATTATCAGGGTTGGTGGGGTCTGTAGAACACCCTTGTACTCCTGAAATTGTTATTTCTACACCAGAGAGAAGATTGGTTCTGTGTAGGTAAGGCATGATCTGAGGGTTGCTGCCAGACTGTCTGTTGCCACTGGCTCTGCTCACAATGGCCGACAAATGGTTTCTGCATACCTCATCTACAAAAAGCCTGTGGGTCTTTCAGGTCTCTTATGGATTGCACAACAATAATTACTTAGAAAGCATCTAAATACAAAAGTAATGGTTCTGCTGTCTCCCCATGCCATAATCTTCCTTCCCTGTGTTGCATCTGAGTTTGCAGACTGACAAGTCTTGTGGGACTCCCCAAAGCCTTCATGGATGATTCCCTGGTGCCTGTGTCTGTTGTCTCTTCTTGTAGCCTCCCCATGAGGGAAGGTTCAACTGACATACTGTACTCAGAGGAAAAGAAGCTTCTTCATCTCCAAGTGTCTTAAAGAAGTTTTCTGCATATTAACATTTGTTTGGAATAAAATGCATGTTTATTTATTCTTAGTGAGATTCTCTGAGACTGACTACTTTTTTTTAACCTGTTTTGCAATAATTGTTAACAGTTATTTTACAGCAAAGGGATAATTATTTCTATGTGCACGCAAGAAAATAGTGTTGTGCCTTCATTAGCTGCTGTTGTGATTTTAGAGTAGCTTTTTGATAACATTATTATTTCCGGTGGGAAAAATCAACACGCTTGCCCTTTTTAGAGTAGTTATGCTAAAATTAAAAGGAATGCTGTCTTGTGGAGCAACATACTGGTCAAAATGCTTTTTATAATGACTGCAGCAGCTAGGAGCCTGTTCGATTGCTAACAGTATTTTCTGCAAGATTCTCTGAACTTATCAATGTGCTGACACTCAGGTTTTATTCATCTCTCCTAAAAAATGGTTTTGGTGTTGATGGTCTGTATTCCCCAGCATCTGTCTCCTTCAGTGACAACAGAGTTCCTCTCTGCCTTCCTGCTGCTCGTTAGGAAAAAACTGTTTTCTTAGTTGTAATAGGAGTTTGCAGAGTGGATGGGTTCCTTTCCTATAATGCTATTTCACTTCTTCTCTGGGATCCTCCTGTGGGTTTGTAAGACTCCATGAGAAGGCCAAAAATCATGACATTATTTCTTTTCCTGATCTATAGTAGTATTCAGGGTTATAGCTTTGCTTCAATAATTTTGTATTGTAAACTCTACACATCTATAAGTCAAAATTCTTATGAAGCATTTGAATGGGAATCCAGGTATAATTTGCTCTTCTTCCAAGGTTTATTCCATTGGTTTCCTTAAAATTAAAAAGGGAGGTGTTTGTGCAACATCTGGGATATGGTTTACAAACACAGGATGTTCTACAATCAAATGTGTCTCTTATTTTGTACTAGCACTGCACATTCAGTTCACATAATCCAGTTTGCCTGAACTGCATGCTTCTGTTCTCTGAATTGTAAGGTCAAATGACAATATTGGGATGCATGTGAATAGTCTGCCATTATCTCTCTCTCTCTCTTTTTTTTTTTTAACTTGAGATACTTCCAAGTGTGACTGTTTGACTTCTGGACTGAAGCTGGATGGAAAGTGGCTGCTGCTTTTGTAAATTGTGTGGGTTTTTTGGGGGTGGGTGAGCAATTAGACTTTTCTGCTTTTGACTTTTTGAGATTGGCTGGGACATAACATATGTTATCATAGACAATTCTATGATTCTATGATTCTATATGGGAGAACCTTCTGCAGAACATCTAGCAGCTTAAGCTAGAATATATCTTCAATAAGGGGGGAGCAGGACTCTACTTTCTGTTCTAAGCTGTGCAATACTGGGATTTAAACCTAGGTTTCCCACATTTTAGAAAAGTGCATTGACTGCTAAGCTGTAACGTTCTTCTAAGGAGTGACTCTTTCTTACACTCCCTTCCCTGTTCGGACATCTGAGGAATCTGAGAAACGTTCCCATTCAAATTCATCATGTCCTGTAAAACAAATTTTGATTCTGACAAGGTGGTATTTTCCGAAGGAAAGGTTGTCTTATTCACCTTCTTCCTCTCCATAGATGCTGTGCCTCGGATGATCAGAGAGCAAGATGTGGGTGGCAGCAGTGGGCTGGCAGTGATGACCTTATGTCTTGTACAGCTCCTAGGTTCCCAATTAAGCAGTGTACATAGATTTGCTGCCTTTTTGTCTCTTAAGCAATCTGTTCATAGCAAGTTCTGTATTTGTTATCTCCAGAGGTAACCTGTGTGTTGCAGGCTGAGAGAACTATCCGTGTGCACAGAGTTTTTCTGAACTGGCATGAACTACAGGAAGCTCTTTTCAGCTCTCTGCTGCTGCCCAGCTTGCATTCACATTCTTACCAAGACTTCTCCAAATACATTGCTGAGCAAGTACTTGTCAGAACCTCCTGCAGCAGTTGCCTGAAGCTTTCAGGAAAACTGGAACCCAGGTCTTTTTGGAGGGTGGACTGAGTCCTCTAAATAGTCCACATGAAAGGCTGTAGAAGAATACTGAAAATGTTGGAGCTGAGGCAACCGTTGGCACCTTATGCGAATCTGCCCTCTTTGCACCTTGTTTTGGGGACATAATGGCAGGAAGAATTACAGCAGTGTGCTCTGTTGATAGAGGCCTGTATCTGATGTGGAGTGGGGCTCAGAAACCTGCAGTGTCCTGACACCCTGGCCGTGGCACCTCGCACGTGGTGCTCATCGGTAGAAACTGAGAGAGCTTCATCTAGCATGGGAGTAAGTCAGTTCCTCCTGCTCGGAATAGGGGTGCAATGGGAGAGGTGGGTGGGGGGACTCCTACCTGCCACATACGCAGCCCTTAAAAATAGCACTGGCTGTTGGGAGAGCCAGACTTCACACTCTTATTTTTAAGGCTCTGAGTGGGAGGAGGGGATATTTCCCAGTGTTGTGTATTGCTGAAGCAATCTGTACAAGAAATGCTGCACCACAGAGATAGCAGTGGGCTTTGGCTTACAAAGCACAAGACTTGGGGAAAAGATGAGCTCACCAGCACTGGCAGAGAGCATCATAAATGAGGCGTTAACTATTCATGCAAACGCTTTGAATAACATCATAACTTTATAGAACAAGGCAGTAGGTCAGAAGAACGGGTTTGGTACATGACAATTTCGTCTTTTAGTGACATTTAGTGACATTTTTCTTTCACTTGTTTCTTGTTTTCCAAAATGCATGGTTACACAACTTGTTTAGATGTAGGGCAGGGTTTCCTTGTGTGGTTCTGAGCTAATTTTTGAGTTGTGTAAGGATTGTTGTAACTAGAATCTTCTATTACTGTGCATCTGGATTTAAGTAAGATAATTGCTTTTTTCCCCACCGATTATGAAAGTGGCATTTGGAAGTCAAAATGCTGTTAATAATGCTTAATGTAATGCCTGAAGACAGCAGGACTCCAGTTCTGGCTGCTGCTACATAATATGTAAAATAAAGAAGCATTTTTATTTTCTGCACATATTAATGTCGATGTTTTATTGAATTCAATTTACTTGAAGGTCCTGTGGTACACAAATGAATGCTATCCATTAAGAAGTAGCTCTTGCCAGGTGATACGAGAACTTTCTTTGCATCCAAGACTCCTTTCTTGGCAACCAAACAGGTTTTTTAAGCTGTATCATGGCCACCAGCAAAGTTGTCTACTGTCTGCTCATATATGGAGGCTGAACAGTATTGTGATGATGTGGAGGGCTGGTCAGATGAGCTTGGATCAAGCCATGTGTTTGTTGCCATTGCTGTGATGGTTAATCACTGGCAATTTCAAAAAGCGCTTTTTGGTGGTTCCCCTTTCAGTTTCACTTGAAACCTGTTCTTGGTGAAGGTGGAACCAGTTCTTTCTCTCCTTGGAATTTGAATCTGTAAGGAAATGCCTGCAGCCCTTCCTGGCAGTCTGTGAGCTGGGTTTGTAATCTGCGTCCTCTGCTGAAAGGTGCTTGAGAACATCAAGGTATCAGATACCTCTTCTGCAGGGCGGGGGGGAATTTCTTCAATGCATTGGCAGCTTCATCCTTTGCATGCTATAAAGCTAAAGATAATTTAGGGATAAGGCTGGGATGATATCCCAAAGATTTTCATCAGATATGGTTCATCTGAGACTTTCATCTGTTGCTCAGGTTTGCAGGTACCAGATGCTGGAAGGGCTGTGGTAAGCCTGGGTTTGCTGGGGTGCTGCAGGCAGGGCACAGGGTAGCTTGTGCTTTCAGGCTCGCAGGATGATGTGGTGGTACCAGGTGAGCAGCCGGGCCACCCTTTGACCCGTGGGAGTATCCTCTTATAAACAGGAGAATCCTGTTCAAGCCAGTGAAGATCAGGAAGAGGGAAGGGGGTGTTCTGGGTAACTACAGGCACATTTAGTCTGCCCTTGTTAGTGAGCGAGGTTAGAGTCTTACGGCCTGACAAATGGGAAATGAGTAAAAACACTGACTATATGCTGCTTTATCCTCTGTGCTATGCTCTCACAGACCAGGTGGGCAGTAGGTCTTGTCTGCCTGTATTTCCATAATATTTCAAATATGCCATGTAGGAAACCAGCACGTGGTTTGGAGAAGGTGGGGACTATTGCAAAAATCAGAGAATAAGTTCTAGTAGTGGGAAAGGGGACATTGGGGCAGTCTGGGTGGAGAGGTGCTGAGGATGTGTGAGGTGAGACCAAACAAGTTCATCTCTGCGTAGCAGACTGGAAGCTGAGAGCGGATGGTGCTGCCATGTACTAATAGAGCAGGGGAGTAAATATTGGCAAGTTTACAGCTATTTCAGCTAAAGGTTAGTGTTAGCGCAAGAACAGAAGGGTATAAGCTGGTTATGAACAAACCCGGGCTAGAAATCAGAAAGTGATTTTTCTAATTGTTAGCGAACAGCTTCCAAATGGGTTTCTTTGCCCTTTCTGTTTCTAATTAATCTAAAAATGGGTCTGTTTATGAAAGCTATTATGTGACAGTCGCCTGTGGGAGCAAAGAATGGGACTTCATCATCCAGGAAGCCTCTCAGTAGGCTGTGAGAAGTGTCCGTGGAACCACAGCCCCTGTAACTATTTTTTTCCCCAGCCTGGCCTCCCCGTGTTCAGGCTGCCCACCTGCCTGCCTTTGCTGCCGAGCTGCGCCCACCTTGCAGGACCCTGTGGGCTTCAGAGCACACCCAGCGGTGCGTGGGAGAGCTGTTTGCTGCGTAGAGGCTGTCACTGAAACCAAATTACGGAAATCAAACTGCAGCCCCTCTTGGGTGGGGGATTTTCCATGCAGTTGCACAGTCAATATTCAGGATGTGAGGCCGTGCACGGGGCTTCTTGAGGAACAGTAGTTACTAGTGACTCATGCCTGGTAATGAACCTGTTGTAGATAACAATTTTGTTTTCTGACAAATGTTCGAGTCGTAGCAGTTTCAGAAAATAGGATGTAGTTTGCAAACAGGTTTGTGCTTAAATGAGATTCCCCATGGATTTCAGTTGCTTATTTAGACAGTAAATAGCAATTGAACCTATACTCATTAAAAGTTTTTAAAATCTAAGACTGGAAAACTATTTTGTAGGAGAGCTTGAAAAGCAACAGAGAATATCGAGACAAATACTGGTGGTGTGTACCAAAAAGGAGACAATAGAGCTATCCAGCTAGAAGGAAACTTAGATTCAGCCTTGAACTGATATATCTATTTTGTCTCACTTTGGTCAATACTTTCAGTTGTTATATACAAGAATATACAAAATATAAAGAGAGACCACTTTATGTAAAAGATAAGTTTATTTTAACCATGTTTCCATCTGTTTTTTATTTTTGTTAATGAGTCAATATTCACCTTGTATTTTAAGATAACACACACATTTTTGAGAAACTGTTATTGAGAAACTGAGAGTGCTAAATTTTATTGCAATTTATTTAAATTTGACGGGTGTTATTCAGTGCATCATGCCATTGCAACAGATTTAAATGCATGTAAGTGTTTTTGTGATGTCTCATGTAACGGGCGCTTGAAGGATCCAGTTTTGTCTACCCAAATATCTATAGATTGGCTGGTGTGTTCACTGTGAATTTTTTTATGCCTAATTTAAGGAACTTCATTTACAGCAAGTACAACTCTCCTTCATATTTGTGTGACATAGTTACATGTTACTCATCCTAATTAAGTCACTCTATTTTTAGCCTGCAGTAGTAATAACTAGTTAATACACAACTGTGTACAGCTGCTAGAATTACCCCTTTTTCATCCTGTCTTCACATCCACTTCTCTCCACTTTTGGTGAAGGTGGAGTGGTTGCCATGACCCGAGAGCACAGAGCAGAGGTGGCCACTACTGGAATGATCCCCCCGCCATCCCTGCACAGTATTTGGGGGTGTTTTGGTTAAACTGTGCTTGTCCCTTCCATCACAGATTTACCCAAGGGGCTAAGTGGCCTCTCAGGCACTTGACTTAGGCTAGTTATCTCATCAAAGCCTGGTTTGTAGCGCAGTCTTCATCCCATTGCAGAGTCTTTCTAAATCCAGTAATTTTCATTTTTTTCGCATTAAATTTCCTCCCTGTCCCCCCTCATTTGGGGAGCAGACTGACTGAGTTTCTAGACCCAGTTAATTCGGGCCCGTTTGTCGAGCCTGACATGGAAGTGTGAAAACTGTTTCTGGGCTTATTAATATGGGTGTGATTGCTGGAGTCAGCTATGTCAGAGCTACGGTGTGGCAGTGCCCCTTTTTTCTTGTTCAGTGCCTCACTAACAGTGTCCTCAGAGACTGACAGAGGCTTGTATGTGGTTCATAACAAGTATTTATGTGGGGTATTTTTGTCTATTAATCAACTGCAGCCTTCTGCAGGGAATATAAATATACAAAATTATTCCTGCCTACAGGGAAAGGCATATTATTTAAGCCCGCAGTCAGAAAGACCAAGGTAGGGTAGTGAAAAACACTACTTCCCTGCTTTTTGAAAGTTGGTGCATCTGTAGCAAATGAGAAAGGAAGTGCTGGCAGAGGAAGCTGTCTGTCGGCAGAAGTTATTCTGCTGCCATGATGTTACATGGTGCTGGGTTTTTCCATTTCCTGTCATCCATTAATTGATTTCTGGTTATTTAAGATCCTGGAAATGAGCCACCAGAGCAGCAAGTGAAGTAGCCAGACTTCATGGTCTGTGATAGGCTCCAAACTTAAGTATTCTGAAAAATAAGGGATTTGTTATTAGATGACTGTCTGAAGAGAGAAGGTGGTCTTGTCTTGCCCTCATTCCTCAGTTGTAAATGGGGGCTTTTTCACTTCACAGGTATGCCATGAAAACAACAGTTAATACTTGAGTTACTTGAGTAATATGGTAATGAGTGCAAAGAAGACTCCTTAGTTCACTGCATGTAATGGTAAGGCCTGGCTGTGACACAATAAATAATGCATGTAGTCACACTTTGAATAAGATGAAGGAAACGATATTAAATAATTTATTGTTCAGTGAGTGGTAGAACACCCTTTTTTATTCCTGAGAAAGGGGTTTCCCCTCAAATGAGAGAAAGAATTGTTCATATTGGGTGCTACCCTGTAGGATCAAGGCACTGAATGCCTGTAGCCAAATCCTTATGTGTTGGACCTACCTTTTTCAGAACACACAAACAGTTTTGTCAGAGATTCCCCATTCTCACTGACAAGGAGAACATTCTCTTTGGTGTTTGGACTCAGCCCCTGTGTTATGGACAGCTGGGTTGTCATGCAGTGTGCCTGTTAGCAGGTGTATGTGTGTTACCATGTGGTTTCCTACCTGGAACAGGTTCTGGAAGCAACAGGTAAAGAGCAGTAAAACCATGACCTGGGGGGTGTATGAAGAGATTAACTAAAGCATCTATAGTTTACTTCCCTCCTGCTTGCCTCAACTAGTTCATGTTGGAAGGCTGTTAGGTCTACCTGAGGTATACATTTCACAACACCTGCAACTTTTCCTTCCCAGAAAAAAAAAAAAAAAGGCAATTAAAGCTTTAACCGAGAGTATAATTTCAGGTTTTTCCACCCTGCACATGTCTGTTCTCAGATGCCTTTGCATTTTGGTGATGCTGATTATTTAATTAGATGTGCAATTAAGACATTGATTGTAATTTTCCAATTTCATGAGATACCAAGTTCTGATGCTTTGGATGCCATTAAGAGGGAGAGATGTAATTTGAAGGAGGAAGCAGCAGAGGGAGAGTTTTCTCTGCTATAAATGCTACCTCACTGCAGGTTGACTAAGATGTTCAAGCTGACTCCAGTTTAAAAGCTGGTATAATAGCTGTTTCTGGAATTGAGTTGGTAAAATGTTTCAATCATCTGAGTTGTAGAGAGCAGCACAAATTTGCTAGCAGTCCATCTTGGACTTGTACTTTTTAAAAAGTACATAAAAAATGGAGAATGACAGCTTATGAAAAGAAAAACTTCCACACTTTTGGGTGGGCAGCCAAAAGTGCTGGAGGCAAGAACGAGGGCTCTGGAGGCATTCAGATGTTTTCAGGGAAGGTTTTCTGATTGTAATTACTGGGACAGAAGGAGACAACACACTTTCCCAGGGCCTGTCACATGAGGTAGCTTTGCTTTGCTTTGCTTTGCTTTGAAAGTCTGAGCCTGGCTCTGAAGTCTGGTGTGGGCAGTGGTGAGTGGGGTTGGTTGGCAGTGTCTTGGCTGCAGCTTTCGAGGAGGTAAGGCTTGTTTGTGCCCTGGAGTGGCTGGAACTTAGTGGTTGAGAAATAAACCAGCCTATTCTGCAAAGTATTGGGTAGTAAAGTAAAGTGGTAGTATGTGGTTTTGTATCCCAAAAGTCAAGAGTGCAAAGAGCCACAAGAATGGGGCATGCAGGTTTAGCCACAGGGCTGCTTCAGATCTTCTCTTTAGAGAGACTTTGTCTGTTGTTAGGAGTGACAGTGATGACTTTTAACAAATCAAATGGAGGAAGATCTTAATCTGAGCTTTTCTAACTTTATGACTAACATCCCTCTAAGGAGTTTGCACTTTAGAAATTCCCGTGTCAGACTAGATTGGTTTTAGTCCCAGGAGTTTTTCATTGGTGTGGTAGCAGCAGCCTCAGAGGGAAGGAGATGGGAGGACTCACTGCAGGCAGCTGTAAGGTTTCTTCTCCATGTCTGCCTGATGAATATCAGCCCTAAACTGTGAAATGTGGAGATTTGTAGCCCTGCAAAAGCATTTGTGCTATGGTAACTCCTTTTTTTCCTTAACCATATAAAAATCCTAGTCCTTGAATCCTGCTGCATTCTTGGCCCTGCAAATATCCTTTATTCCCAGGCTATGTGAAAGTCTTTCTTTCTGCTAATTCATAAATGTTCATCTCTCATGGTTCAGCAGACATCCTTACAGTCAAATCATGTTAACATGTGTAAACAACTTTTGTATGAAGATGAGTCAACTGGTGGCTTGTTCTCACCCATTCAAAATGTTATATTGCCTATTTGACTTATATCGCCTGTCTTTGGAAGGTAAACAGTCCCAACATCTCAGTCTTTAGCAGTTTTTTCAGTATGCCAGTGCTATTCCTGTTGTCTTCCTATAAGACAAATAATTTACCTTTTTCTTTTATGGGAGGAAAAAACACTTTTTTCAGGAGAGAGCACTTTAGGAGAAAGATCGTCTCCTTTCTTTTATTCAAGTGTTTTAAGGCCAGTGTCAGGCAATGGGAAATTTCCAAGGTCCTCAGGGTGCTGTCAGAAGGACCTGTCTTTTTTTCCTTCTGATCTTGCAGGTTACCCTTGTGCCTCCCCTTCCTTTTTCCTAAAGGGAGAAGAAAGAATCACTGCTTTGAGTGACACCTTGCTTAAGAAACCATGTTCTTTCATTCTGAAAGCAACGTCTTAAGCCCGTGTTTCATAAGTGTGTTCTGGAGCTACTGTAATGACGGAAATGGCATTGACAGGGTAGTTTTAAATGCCTTGGAAGAAGTGGTCTCCTCTCTCTGCCATGCATCAGTCTCAGCAGCACTGCTTACCTTGTGGTGATGCACAGCTCCTCAAAGCATGGTATTCGTCGAGGACAGCTGTCAAACAGCAGGAGGCTACTGCTTTTTCATTAACGCTCCGTCTTGATTTGATCTCCTTGTGGCTTTGAAGATAACAAATAGCATGTTTTCGCTGATGAATCAACTGATAAACTTTTCAACTGTGCATTTGAACTTCTAAGGTTTAAAGCAGCCCTGAACCTGAGCTACCTGCCTGAGAACTTTGTCTTTAGTGTGACGTGGCAGGCAGTTTCACTTGGGACAGTTGGTTCTTATTTTTCTTCCAGTCAAACAACTAAAAAATTTGTTTTGGAGAGTTCTTGGGTCAGAGATATCTGAGGCCATTTGTGAGAATAATTAAACCTGAGTGTGATTTGGACAGAATTTATCCCTGCTGTTCCAGACAAGCTATCCATTGACTTTTCCCTCTTCTCTCTTGACTTTTTTTCCCTTTCTGTCTTTGTTTAATCTCTCTATGTAACATTGTTATCCTCTAATTTACTTAACGGCTCAATTTTGTACTTCTCTAACAGCCAGGACTCTGCAACTGTTCTTGCTTGTCTTCCCGCAGGGAGAAGGGGTGTGAGTGTGAGAGAGGGAGGAGCAGGACCAGTGCTCGGAGCGTGCTCATTTTCCTTTAGTTAATCCACTCGTGCTCGTGAAATAATTGCTTACTTTTACAATTTTATCAGTAATTCAGTACTTTACAGGAAGTTGGAATGAAATAGATAATGAGGATTAAAAAAAGAAGAAAGGGTAATGTATACCTCGCAGACATCAAAGCATTTGGCCTATATAGCTGAGCCTGGCTTTATCAGTTTTAATAATTCCCCGCTGGCTCAACCTAAAATTAAAATTGGTTGGTGAATGAAAAAAATAGCAGTAAGAAATATTTACATTTTCAAGTGGAAGTTTGTTTTCTAGTAGAAGGCAAATATCATGGTACTCTGAGCCTTAAGAGGCTCACTCTTAAAAAGCACTCTCTTTGTCACAGTTTTTTTTATGCAAGTCGTGCCTATTTTCCTAATTCTGAATTGTCTTTGTTATTTCAGTAAACAAAATATCACTGAAAAACAGAGCCTGTCTCAATCTCCTGTGCGTTTGATAAGGGCTTTTAAATGTCTGTAAGGTGCAATCTTCCTCGCTTCTGAGGGCACCTGTGTTTTTGTCTTTTCGTAGGCACATTTTTCTCTCAAGCTCCTTGTGAGCTGTGGAGAGGACCATGACATTTTCTAGCACTTCATTGCTCGTGACCTCCATTAGCGATGTCTCCTGTCTCTTTGTCTAATGAGACTTGCTTGCTTTTTCCATTTTTTTTTTCTGTTCCTGTTCTTACAACACAGCCATAGGAGTATTGGAATTTTATGTGATAGAGCTTGGAAATCTGCACAGACTCAAGAGCTGTGACTGCAGGATTGTGTTTGGCCCCAGTGGTTTTTTTTGACCCGGGACATGTTAATGTCTGGTGTTGGTGGCTGCAGGGACCAAGACCAAGGAAGGAGGAGATGTGAAGAACAGAGGCAGCAACGGGCAAGGTTAAATTGGCTTCAGTTGTAGTAGGGCCTTTGGAAAAAGTAAGGCATGCAAAAGCCCAGGAGCATCCTGTCTAATGGATGCTTCAGGTGTTATAGTGAGTTAATGTGAATAAGAAAGTGTCTGACGGATGCTTAATATTGTGTAAACCCATTGCTGTGAAAGAGATCCCCGGTACAATCTATTTTGTCTTATTCTTTGAAGATACTAAGTGCTGCCCAAACCCTGGATTGCACTTTTGTTTTCGCAGTTGGGCAGTCTTCATCTTTATGTGGATGAATTTGGTAAGGAGCTTCAGTTCCGAGTGCTATAATTGGTGTGTTTAGCAGCAACCATTGCCATTACAGTGGAACTTGGTGCCCTTAGTTGGGCAGGAACCTTGTTCTCCTGGCAGGGTGCAAACATGTAATGAGAATCTCCAGGTCAGACTCTTAACATTACTTAAAGCTAAAGCACTTCTGAGACTCTGACTTGTGGTCCCTGCATCTGCAGCAAGGGAAGGAGCAAAATGAGGGAGTGTTTTCTGGGGAACCTTGCAGTGGGTCTGAAAGGAGGTTGGTGGCCTGATTGCTGTGCCTGGCTGCAAAGGGCACTGCTGTGGCTGCACTTGGGAGGAGCAGGGGGATACTGTTCACCCATGATGCTGCTGGGACAAAGTACTGTGAGTCATGGCATTGGTCTACCTGTAAACAAAACTTTGGCATACCTTCATTAAAGAAATGAGCTGATGGGAACACCATCCTGGCTGTTGTCAGCTGATGCTTTGGCAAGGTGTTAGGACAGAGCTGTGGGACCAGAGGGAAGAATCATAGAATCATTTGAGTTGAAAGGGTCCTTAAAGATCGTCGAGTTCCAACCCCTTTGCCATAGGCAGGGACACCTCCCACCAGACCAGGCTGCTCAAAGCCCCATCCAGCCTGGTCTTGAACACCTCCAGGGATGGGGCATTCACGACTTCCCCGGGCAATCTGTTACAGTGTCTCACCACCCTCACTGGAAAGAATTTCTTTCTGGTGTCTAATCTAAATCTCCCCTCTTCCAATTTAAAACCGTTGCTCCTTGTCCTGTCACTGCACTTCCTTATAAACAGTCGCTCTCGAGCTCTCCTGTAGCTCCCTTCAGATATTGAAAGGCTGTTATAAGGTCTCCCTGGAGACCTCTTCTCAAGGCTGAACAACCCCAGCTCTGGTGGGGTTGTCAGGAGAATAATCCCATGCCAGCAAGGGCTGGGCTGGGAGCAGAGTGATGCCTGTGGAGGAAGTGGTGAATAAAAGTTGATATTGGTGTAGGTAAGAGATTGAGGGGCGGGGGGGGGGGGGAAGTATCATTCACAGCAAGGCTGGCTCACAAGGAGGTAGGAGGTATTTGAGCAGATGGGAGGATAGTGGCATTTCCACAGCTAAGTCATATAGGCCTCTTCAAAATCCCACCCCACACTGTGAAAAGACTTTGTTTTGAAAGATGCAGTGAGATGTCCTTGAGCAGAAACAGGAAATGTGCACAGTTCCTGTACAGTGCCTTTGGTGCTAAAGGCAGAGAAAACAGCTTTTGGGAAGGATGTGGGTGCTTGCGTTGGGTGCATGAAGAAGGGAGACAGGATGAAGGGAACATTTTTGAAAAGGGGGATGTGAATGTGGACCAAGGGCCAGGAGGGTTTCCTTAGCAGCAGTGCGTTGGGTGCCCCTGGGGCAGCCTGTGGGGCAAATAAATGGTTGCTTTAGTGCAGGCACTCCTTGCAGGATGAGCGCCTGCTGCTGCTCGCTCCCAGGAGAGGAGTGTCAGTACAACGTGAGTGGATCCGGTTCCCTGCACAACACTTCTGCAGTCATTCTTTTATGTAACAATGTGACTTTTATTTTTGGGAAACGCAAGATCAGCGAGTGTTCAATCCCCCACACTCGTAGCAGAGCTGGAAAAGGATGGAAACCAGTCTTCCCTTGGAAACTGGATGCGGTTCATTTCAGCAAGGGCATGACTGAATATTGCAGGTTAGCCTGGGGGTGAAGAGGAGCTATAAAAATAAACACCTCTCTCTGAGTTGGGCGAAGAATCTTTTTGGAGCCGGTTAGTTATATTGAGTCCCTTGCTTTTTTTTTTTTCCCAGCCCCCCTGCTCCACAGTCCTATAGGATGCCAGGAGACAGGCAGAGCACTTTTCCAGCACGGATCAGCTCGCTGCACTGTACCGCCTGCTCTCCTAATGCCGGCGGAGTGCGTTTTGTCTTTAGTCAGATTGGCTCCATCAGTTCGTGTTTCCTCCTGAATGGATAATAAAGTGGAGAATCATTCCGAGGCGAGGAGTGTTGGTGCGCGAGCGAAGCGGGGAGGCTGCCTGTGTGAGGAGCCTGGGCAGTAAGCAGCTGACGAGGAGGAGTAAAGAAGCAATAGCTGCACAGCTTTCTCTCTGCCTCTGAAGTACAATATTTTCTGTTGAGTCACAACTGAAGAGAGAAGGATGAAGTTTTAACTGTACTTGGTACTGCCTGAGAAAGGGAAAAGATGCACTGTGGCGGTGAAGTAAAGAATTTCTGTTGAGGGATACTCCTGGAAGCCGACAGGATTTCTGCATTTTTTTGGCTTTTACATTCACTGGCTTCTGATGATTTTTGATTTTTTTGGATTTTTAGTAGCTGTTTGCAATTCTTTTCCCCTTGAAAACATGCCTCCAACTTTACGTGATTTCTCATCCTAGTGCTGCCGTGGAAGGGGATACTCTCGGTGCCTTTAACAATGCTTTCCCTGAGATGGGACACCAGCAATTTGTTGATAATCTCCATAGTGAAAGTTCATTATCTGGTGAACCTTTAACAAGATTAGGAGTGCTTCAGGACTTGTTTTTTCTATGAGAACAAGCTATTGTATTCTGTAGTTTTCTATTAATTCTATACATTTCTTTTACACTTTAATCTTTTGTTTTATTTTGAAGCAGCAAGGTAAGTGCATGATTGGAACAAATGAAGTGGCTGGGTATAAACTACAAGTAGGCAGCAACCAAGAAGAACTGCTCTTATTTTTGGAGTGGGTTCTGTGCGTGTGTTTACTTTAGCAATACAATAGCTCCATTGGAAGCTGACTGGATTTAAACACGTGCTTTGTAAAAACTATTTACTCTTAGTATGTTCATTTGTATGCTCTGTTTCTTAGTTTTTATGTTCACCCATTAGACACTAATTGTAGATGTCTTTTCACTGGTATAATTGAGGTTGTGTCTGTTTACTTCTCATACTTTTCTGTGAGGAGGGTTTGTATCTCAGCTGGAATTTGACATCAAAATCACTATGTGAAGAAGAGTTAAAAGGAAAGGGATTTCGGGGTAATTTAAATTTTATCACTTGAAAAGCAAATAGCTTGAAAGGTAATTAAATTACTGGGTTGATTCTTCCTTAAATGTCACTTAAAACAGGCTTGCTTTTAACCCAGAGTATTTGTCATTGGCCTGATTTCCTGTGCTGAGAAGCTTGTGAGCTGATGAGATGAGATGGAATGACTGGCATGCCGGAGCGATGAGGATGCTGTACAAGCTGGTGAATCAGAACAGATGGTGTGACTGTTTCAGATATCTTTTCAGTTTTTATTTCTTTTACAAGGGCAGCTTTCTTTTGCTAATGGAGCGAGCCATCAGGGGGTAAACATCAAGACTTAATACAGAATGCTAAGGTCTTCTGTCCTCAAGATGAAAAGGAGAAAGCTTACAGAAGTAAAGCTGCAGTTTTAGCCCAGGAGGATTTTAGTTGCCGAGTGCTGCAGTTTAGCAGTATGAGCTGGAAAACCCTAATTATTCCATCAGCTGCCTACGTTACCTCCACCCAGCCTGGCTGAATGCTGATGAGCATCTTCTCTAAAGGAGTGCAGGACAGGTCAGAAACAGTCAGTGAGACCATGTAGTGCCAGGCTGTACCCCAGCTGGGCTAGCACTGCCCTGGCAACAGAAGGTGGATCTCCTAATTCATAACCCTGGGCTGGTGAGTGCTGCCTGTCTCTCTCTCCCCTGTCTGAGTGTTCCCTGTGAGCTGAGGCACCATTACCTGGAAAACCAGCTCCAGACCTCAATCAGTAATCAGAGTTCTGCAAAAATTCTAAAGGTTGAGTGTTTCCTGGTGGTTGTTGTCAAAAATGCAGCACTTGGAGAGTTCACACTATTGCTTCAGCACTGGGTTGCAAATTGGATTACAAGTAAAGGAAAGGTACAGCACGTTCTGTGTCAGCTAGTCAATGCAGCAATCTTAGCATCCTTCATCACTTTCATAATGGTGCGGGCGAACCTTATTTAAAGCAAAAGTACTGGGTTTGTACTGGCAGTGCTGTCTGTCTGCTCTCCAGTTAGAGGTAGCTTAATAATCTGAATAACCTTTCCCCAAAGCCCAGCAGATGTTTCTACAGCCCTGATCCCAACTTGTCAGTCTGCTTCAGTGCTTGGGCTGTTCCTAGTGCTGTTTTCTTTAAACAAAAAGTTAGTTCTTGCTCTTGGCTCATCTGTTCAATAGACCACTTGGTTCTTAGGACACTGTTTTGGGAAAAATCTGTTTTAAGGAACAGCTATTGCTTTAGGTCATCATGGGTAAAGCATTTACTGATTGATTCAGATGTGTTGAAAACCCTCATGCCCTAGAAACAAGGGGGCTGCTGAACTCAATTTCTTTTCAGTGTGCTCTCAAACTGCTGGTAGCTGCTGCTCAGGTTTTGTATAAGCTGCCAAGAAGTGAAGGAACTTTACATAAGAATGACAGAAGCAGCTGTGATTTCTTTTCTTTTTTTAGCAGTCAATTATCCCTTTTACCTTTTTCTCAGCATAGGATGGTCTCAGAGCTGGGTGGGTGCCTTATCCTTAGCTTGCTGCCAGCTGGGCTTGAGCCTTGCATTTCTGCAGTTGGCAGCTTCCAGCCTGTGCCTCCCTCTGCACTTGGGGACAACCCCAGTTTCTCTGACTCCGTCTCTGGAAGCCACCTTTTTCTTGGCCGCCAGGTAATGACAGACCTCATTTGTCACTGCAGCCGGTGCATCGCTGTGCCAGCCACTGCTGCTTTCAGTGTGTATAAAAAGCTGTGATAAGAGGATGTGGTGGCCGAGGGGGACAAGCACGTCCTGAAGAGTGGCAGGGCTGCCTGGTGCCAAGCTGGTCTCCGGGGCCTCCTAAGACAGCTGGACTTAAAAGGCCTGAACATCTCAATCCGTCTCCATCTGTGCTCGCAGAAGTGACGCTGGGTGGATGACTGACATTAGTCCCATTTTACAGAAAGCTGAGTGTCACTTATTGTCTTCTGTGGCATCCCCTGTGCTTGAATGGGGTATTAAGAGTTAAGACAGGGCGTGCTATCTCCTTGCTGTACTGCATAGCGATACTCTTTAATTACATGAATTTAATTTCATGCTGTTTCGCAACGGAATTTTTTACACTGGTGAATGTACTTGCAACACTTCAGTGGGTGTTTTATCCTCATACTTACTGGATTTTACTGTTGCTTCACTTTGTAGCTACACTGATCACTTGCTGGTACAGCAAAATATTATTCACAGGGGTTTTTTTGCCTCACTTGAAAGGCCTTGTGTAAAAGGTAAGAAATAACCACAATGTGTGAGGTGCAGAACCATGTAATTCATTCAGCCAGTGAGCAGTGTTCCCTGGATCAGTTTTCCACAATAAGAGTAACTGACTGTCCAAACCTGACCATTTGTCACACCTACTAAACTGCTTTGGAAAGGTTTTAAGTGTTTTTGTTTGTGGTGTTTTTTTTTTTTTTCTAAAATGTGGCAAGCATCTCACTGATGTCTACATTGAAGTGTTCTGAGACAGCTTTTGCTCAGCTTTATTGGAACAAACTTGTAGGTAGAGATCAAACCCGAAAACCATCGTTGGAAGTGCTTAAAAATTTCAGGAAGTTTTACCGGCGTGGCTGGGACATGGTTTTGCAGCTCGTGCAGTAATTCCTGAACAGAAACCTAGGTTAAAGCTGGGCTGCAAAGGGACTCTGAAAGGCTTAATGAGGGACTGTGTCGTAGTTTCTTGGCTCACATTATTTTGTTTTTAAAATCATTTTCATCCATTTGTAGCCACTGCCTTTTCAATAGCATGGATGTATTTCCTCTTTAATGCACTTTGAAGTGACATATATCTCTTCTGCACCTTACTTTTAGCAAATATGTCCTGAGGTCAACAAATTTTTCAAGCGTACATTTATTTTCTCCAGTCCTGCTGTTCTTTGCCCAGGATTGCTCACCTTAGTACCACCTTCTTCCTGTCATTCATGCCAGGAACTCAGAAGTTAGAGTTTTTGTTAATTATCAGAAGGTTTGAAAAAAAACGCACATTCTTAGATGCAAGCAATAATGCCATGTTTGGGTATGATCCAACCCAAAATTAAATCTAATCGTGCTAATTAGAAAATTGCATGCTCTCCTCTTGAAGTCATACATCAGCAATGCTGGTGGTAACCCTTCATATCTCTGTCAAGCCTTGTTGTTAAGATCCTTTCAGCAATTAGTTATAATGCTATAATATTGCCAGGAAGAGTCGATGTTTCAGCGTGCAGTGCTGGGGTGATGTTGCTATGGCAGCCTTAGCCATGATTTCGTTTTCTTTTTAATGCCAAAATCTTTTTTTCTCAGAATGTCCTGCATTTTAGTTATTGGTATTCTTAATGTTTAAATGGTTCTTTATAGAGTAGGCAGACTATTTATCAGTCATTTTATTGCTTCTTGTATTGTAATCGTTAGTACTGGTAATGCCATACCACTATTTTGGAAGATAATGTAAGTATAATCTAACCCCAAAAAACTCTACTTGGTGCCATGGTGGCATAAGTTGAAGCTGCTGTGTTTTTTTGGTCATAGTTAATTGGCTTTATACCTTTTTACTCTGAACATCATATCTACCCTGGGCTGCCAGCACCTTCTAACATGATGGTAGGGGCTAAAGGTGTCTCAGTATTTCTCCTAGTGTGGTGAAAATGAGAGAGCCAGTAAGAAGATAAAAATCAACCTCATTTGGCAGAGGTTTAATGGGTGCAGGGGCTGTCCTCTCTCCCCCTTTCTTCCACTCCACCAGCCAGCTCACAGAAGTGAAGATGCTGCTCAGAGGTGGTTACAGCCAGCTCTTCTCAGTCCGGTGAGAGCCTGACCTCCCCTAGAATGCTCTAAGTGTAAAGCATGACTGATCCCCAGCTGATGAGCAGAGAACTCAAAATTGTGTTTTATTCCTTCATGGGATTTCTCATGTTCTTTTTTTTTTTTCACTTACTGATGCTGGCATGCAATGCATTTGCTCCTATTGTCATTGTGAATCCATGTGTCAGGAGGAACAGTAACTGTTATTCATATATTATAAGGATATTTCAGAAGTGTGCCTGGTCCAGTGTTTATGGTAGTTCACCTGTTTCCCATATTCAAAATCTTAATAAGTCAGTTTTGTCCTCATGGGAATATCAAACAACCCATAGCAAAATATCCCCAAGTAAAGTCAGTGATGCCTTCCTCCTGCTTAGCTTGAGCCTGGCTTCCCTTTGGGAAGTGGAGGCATGTAGAAATGATGGTACCAGTGCATGGTTCTCTTCAGTCTGCACACCCAGAGGTACCTCCATGCTGAACTGAGCATGGAGTTCTGGAGAGAAACGCCTGCTAAAAAGGCAGTCAGAAGAAAGCTTGTGTAGTCAGTGAGGTCTTGCAGTATCTGGCAGGATACCAGGATGCAAATACTCTTTCTCTAAAGACTTGATTTCTTGTTACGTGTTAATGGGACTCCTGGAGTGATTCTGGAAGAGAAAAAGACTTCAGGATTTGCATCCAGATTAGATATTTTTTTTTTTCTCCTGTTTGAACCTGCATTAACTTTGCTTTTCACTTTGTCTGTCTGTGCTACAAAGAAGCATGATCCCAACACAGGTAACATTAGAGGAATAAGGAATCTTTACAAGGGACAAAAGACTGCAGTGTTTCTGGTCTGGAACCATGGAAGGGACCAGGAGCATGCACACAACTCTGTGTGGAAAGAAAGTGTGGGGGGGAACCCTTGCAGGAGATGCAGAGGCACACAGGATGAGGGGGTGAATACACAGAGCTCCAGGTCTAGCGTGGGTCTGGGATGGCAAAAGGTGGGGAATAGAGAGAGGGAGACTGTGGTAGAGGTGCAAAGAGGGTGATGCTCTTACCTGCCTCTTGGCATTACTGTAAGTGGTTTTGCTTTTTGATGGGAACTGAGATTTCTGTTCTGTTCCACCCACTGCAGAGAGACAGGGATGTTTCCCTCTGAGCTCCCGTCCTCCTGTTTTGTTTCAGCCTTCTTCTTAGCCTGGGAAGAAACAGTTTCTGTCCTTCTTGGGGCAAGTTGGAAAGGTACTGCTGGTACTTGAAATCAAAACGATGTTTTTTTTTAAATTTCTAATGAAATAAGTATTTCTATATATCTATATATAAACATACACACACACACATATATATATATACACACACACATATATATACACCACGAACACTATATATAAAAAAATAAGTGACAGCACTGTAGTGTTTTCTCTAAACTGCCTGCCTTGGGGGGGCTGCAGTCCTGCAAGTAGATGTTCAGCAGGAAAAAGCATCCTCTGTAAGAAACCGCCGCTGTTGAGTGTTGCAGCGGACAAAGGAAATGAGAGTGAACTCCAGTTTGAATTGATTTCTTTTTCTAAACTAAAATGGTCATTAAGCCCCTCTAGTGCCTTGAAAGCTGCGTGCAGAAGGAAGCATGATGCTCATTGAGCTTTCTGAGGGAATCCTTGCAGAAGCATGTTTCGGCTTTTCTCCTGGCACGTGGGGCTTGATATGCTGGAAAATATTGAAATGAGCATCTCTGTGTGCTACCCTCAAGCAACACAAGTAGGGAGCCACAGCTGTAGAGCTCTTCTTCCGGGCTGCTGTTGAATTCAGGTGCTTGCTCTCTGAGGGTTCACTTCTTAATAGTGATACAGAAGTGTTTTACTGGTGTTAAACACCAGTTAGCCACTTAAGTGAAAGGAAAATGGTGGTGGAAAAAGAGAGCCTAAGCAAATATTTCTTAGGTCAACCCTGTTCCATGGAGGAGTAGTTAGATAAGAAAGATGTGGAAAAAGCAAACCCGATCTGTGTGGACCAGTGGTCTGAAAATTTTATAAAATTAAAACTTGTTTTCTTTAAGAAACTGACAGTAAGTCCAACAGGGAAATTGTCTAGTCTACACAAGAGCAGATAGTTATCTTTGATGTGGAAGTTCTGCTGAGATGCTGGATGATGGGGCTTAATGAAGCACAGATGCAACCTCTGTTCTAGAATATTAATTAGCTCTGATTATAGAGATTGGTATTTGAAAATACTCTTCCTCCAGATCAAACACCACTCTGTCCTTCCCTCCCCCCAGAGTGAAACAACAAAAATGGAAACAAAATATTTACTAGCATGAAAATTCCCACTAACAGAAAAATGCTGTCAGTAAGTAGTGTAAATGGCTGTTTGGTGGAGCTCAAGGATGTGTTACGTGGGGTTTCTGCGCTGCAGCATCTTGGGATGGGTGCTGGTGTAGAAACCACGAGTTAAAGTTTTGAAAATGGGATGATTGTTTGACGCTTGAAAGAGGCACCAAGCGAAAGTTTCTCTGAGTTCCGGACCTGGGTCTTGGCAGTGAAAATGCTTGGAGGGAGTTTGTTGGGCCTCAAATCAATGCCTCATTGCCTCATTGCAAACAGACCTATTGTAGTGTTCAGTCCTCTGCTTGGCATGAGAGCATGAAATATTTGGGTTCAGCACTTGGTCCAACATTCTCCAGTGGGTGCTGCTGGGGCAGTATGTGACCCTCCCTGCAGAAGACTTCAGGGTTCCCAAGACCACATTAGGAGAGCCACCAAAGTTACCAGCAAAAAAAAATCCTACTATGAACTGTAGCACATTAGCCTTAAAACACCTAAGCCAAAAATAAGGTTAGAAACCCTGTTTCTGTTCCTTTCAGCAGCACAGTAAACCTTCCTGCACAAAGCTGGACATGTTTGGCAAAATTTAAGTTAGGCTGAAAGTTGCCTGCGATGATTATGTTTGTGCACTGTGAAGCTTCATTTTTTTTCTTTTTTAAGAACTAGGTAGTCAAAGTGAAAGGTCTTAGATCAAACAAGACCGTGAGTAAGAATATGTGCTTGAGCAGCAAATCCAAATTGAATCATCAAGCGAATCTCTAGTCAAATTGAATCTCTCCAGGAGGACCTCTGTATGGGCCTTACTCTCCGGAGGAAAAAACTGGTTGTGTGTTGCTTAGTGAGCAGTGAAGACGCATGGAAGTTTTAAGTCATTAACATAGGGTTTTGGGTTTGTTTGTTTTTTTTCTCTACAGAGGAGATTTAAATCATGGAAAATGATCCTCTGCAAAATCTTGAGTGTTGGAGTAGAAGTGACGTGCAGAATCTTCATGCTGTCAGCTCAGCCTGTTTGTACATATGCTGAGTGTGGCATATTTAACTATGGGTTAGCTTGGGAGCTTGTAAGCTTTGAGGTTTTTTGGTGGGTTTTTTTTTAGTGTTTGGAAGCAAAATATTAAGATAAAAATATTAAAATAGCAAAAGGGTTTTACACTTAAAATCTGTCATCCAGCCTTCCTGCCACTTTACATCACTTTGTGCAGTTCTTGTGGGATGGCTAGTACTGCGCCAAGTTAAACTCAATTTCGGCTTTGATTTGAAGCAAAGAAGGATGAAGATTGTGGACTTGAAAGGAAAGGAACTATGCAAGGATAGAATCCCTAATAATTTTTAGAATTATGTATTTAGAGGAGTACTTAAATCACACAGTGCACCATTGCCATGAGCTCAGCTTAGAATGATTTGCAAACCTGATGGAAAATGGTAATGGCCACAGAATTGCACTTGAACTCTTCTTATTTTAAAAAAAATAACTCTTGAATAGAAGAGGGAGTGAGGAATGCTTATTTTGACAAAGAAGGACCTGATCTGGGGATGTGGCCAAAACGAAGATGCTGTCTGTACACTTTAAATAGCACATCCTCTTTCAGTCTGCTTTTGTGTGGATGCTGTTTTCTTTATTCTGCTGCTTAAGTAATGTTGGCTATTTCTATCTGAACCAAACTGTAATGTTTTTTCCCCTCTTTTGGTAGCTGCTTCGTGACAGAATAAAAACTGGATGTGAGTTGTGCATTGGGAAGTGATTGATGTGTGCTTGTGCAGCTTGTAGCACTATGAGAAACACAGGTGCAGCTGCTGATGATGTTTGCTAGAACTAGATTGAAAGAGCAAGAAAATGAAGTTGTGCTTCAGCACAAACAACCTGTTGTAAAACTGTGGGGCAGGAAGCAGTTCCGGAAGCAAAAACTCCATTTGTGTCTGCGGGACAAAATGAAGAGGCTTCTTCAAGGCCAGGTAGATGAGAATCCAAGTCATGCTCATCACTGCCAGCTCTCCCCGGTGGAGATCGAGACGGACATGTTTGTTTGTGGAATAAAAAGGAACTCTGCCAGCACTGAATTTTCCACTGCTGGAGGGGACTTCCATCAGGAGGGAGGACATGATTCCAAGGGGGTGAGCGAAGTATGTGTTGGTGAGGTGGAACTCAACTGGGATGGCTACGTAAAAATACCGTGCTCACTTCAACAGAACAAGAAGGATTTGCAGGGAAAGCGTTCTGAGGGTTTGATGCAGACCTCCTCTGAAATAAAGAGCAGAGTGTCCGAGGGGCAGGACCTTTCTTCCCTGAGCATTGCCATGAGCTGGAAGGAGGTGGCTGAAAGGCAGGGGTGCTTCCCCCAGGAAAAGCCTGCTACGTACAAGAGCCATAGACGGCAATCGAGAGATCGCTCAGCTGATGTGGTTGACTACATTGTTAAAGAGCTCCAGGGAATAAGTCGCATCCAGACAGAGATTGCAGAGCTCCGGCAGCACCTCACCTTGATAAAAGGCTCTGTGGATGAAGTCTCCAGCTGTGTGGATACGGTCTTGAGTGAGATAGAAGGCCTTCAAAGCGGTTCCGCTGGGAAAACCCAGGGTACACATGCTCGAGTGTCAAGTAAGGAGGTACACAAGGAAGAACCAGTGTTATACTTTTATGGCATCCCAGAAGAAGATGGTGAAAACACAGTGGAGCTTATCTGCAGCTTCTTGTCTGAATATCACTGTTTCAATGGTATCCAGTGCAGTAAGTATATAAAAGATGCTTATAGATCAGATATTGGTACAGGCAAGCCATCAACGCCAAGGCCAGCAGTTGTGAAACTTGTCAATTGTGAACAGAGAGATTTTATTTTACAGAAGTCTCTCCTTTTGCAAAGCTCAGGGGTCCGGATCACTACCATTGAAGACCAAAAGCGACAGAATGGCCAGAGGGGCCGCAAAACAGATTCAGTCTCTTCACAGTCTGGCTTCAAGAAAAATCATCGCCACTCAGTGAATCCTGATGCAGCACAGAGCACTGATGCAGTGGGGCACCTTCGAATGGACTCGTGCCAGGTTAAGTGTAAAAGTACAAGTAGGAAAACACAGTGCATAGAGGAGAGACTTGATTCTGTGCAGAAGTCAACCTTGACAAAGAAAAGCAACTCAGTACCTGAAACTGGGAAGGAGGCACAAACAATAAGCTGCAGTGAGCAGCCTTCAGATGACAGTGACGTTCACCAGGCCCTTCAAGAACCTCTACAAAATCCACAGGTGACCAATCTGGCCAAATCAAGTGATGAAAATTACTGCTGCTCATCTGACTCTTCGGGCCATGGAAGCCAGGTGTCTGCTTCAAGCAATGGTAGTGAGCACAGGCTTGACACTGAAAGTGTCACTGAGAACTGTTCTTCCCTTCTAGATAAGGATGAGGGGATAACTGCAGAAGAAATTGAAATAGACTGTGATGCCCCATACAAGCTTACCAGTGCGGAGAAAGTTGATATTCAAAGAGAAGATGTTTCTAGTGGGGTGACAACCATTAGCTATGATCATACAACAGATGAAATGGCTGATAGTAGTGACAGCTTGAAAGATATGATCCAAATGGACCTGAACGATCAAGATCCAACTGATCAGGTCTTTAGGGATGTCCTGGAAAATTCCCAGTATTTTCTTGACCATTCCCGGGATAACATTGATCTTGTAGACATGAAGTTTTACACTAATAAACTTGGGAAAGCTATTCATCACTTCAGGTCCGCTCTGCAGCTGGTGTTTCACAAGCTGGAGACAAGCGATTCTGAAATCCTTTTGGAAAATGATAGTGGCTTGCAGATGGATGATGACAATACGCTTATGCTGACCAGTTCAGGTATGTGTGGCAGCTCTGACAACTTTGCAGAAACCCCTCCTAGTCAGTCCTCGGAGAGCCAGGCGAATACAACTGTCAACAGTGAAGCATCTGCTCAGATGCAGTTTGTTCCTTGCAGCCTTTCCTCTGTTCCACGTGAGCCTCCTGTTTCCAGTTCGGTGCCATCATCTGAGTGTGAAATGCCTCCTGAGGAGCTTGGAGGAGATGTGAACTCTCTGCCTGAGCCAGCAAAGGAGTGTAGACCCATGAGCCTTGACAAGGTGTGCGCAGAGACCATCTACCTGAACAAATGCATCAACAATTTCAAAAATGTGCTGAGGGAAAAGAGACAAATGCGTAGGAGACTCTTAAAAGAATTAGCCCAGGACGGAAACTGGATTTCCGCTGAGGAGACAAATTCAGGTAAACTGAAAAAATGTTTTTAAGCAGATGTCAAAATCTTGAATTTGTACAGCCATTAGCCAGCACCTCACTCTGTGAATGAACAATTTATTAGAAGTCGTGAGCAAATAATTACAAAGGCAAGTACATACACTATACAACTGTACTGACCACAAAACCCTAAAATTTATTGTGTAATACACTGAAATGCAAGTCAGTAAGCTTTTTTTTGAGAGGGAGATTTGCAGTGCATCTTCAAAATAGCAGGTGTTAGGGTTTTCTGTCATAATTCGTGACTTGGTTTCTTGTTAAATATAATAGTTAAGACATGTGATAACAAAGTGTGCATTTGAGCTATAAGTAGCCAGATTTGCAGTTTTGGGAGTTGAGTGGATCCAGATTTCAAGTGGCTCCATCACGAAGCGTGAGTTCTCAGAGTTCAGTCACTGCTAGATGTTATCCTAATGGAGACCTTTAAAAATTAAAAAAACCAAACCTCAACCAACCAAACAATAAAAATGGTCGAGACCTGTGTTTTGGTATTGTTTCCGTAACTTGTTCATGAGATGAGAAATCTTCCATTTCTGTGGAGCTTTGTCCCTTATCGCCAGCACAGATAATAGAGTGTTTGACCAGACCAGATGTGAGCTGATACAGCTGCAGAACAGTGCTGGTTAACCCCTTCCTGAGTATGTGGGAGATAGAAATGACTAACATATTTTGATGGGCCATGATTTGGTAAAACCAAATGTAACCTTGACACGTGTGTCCATCTGCTCCCTCCCTCTCCAAGCACTGAAAAAACTGTCTCGGTGTCATCCCTGTCAAAATCACCACACAGTCAAGGGAAGAACCTTTATTTCAATAGTGACAGCTATTGGAACTGCAGCTTGAAATCTTCACATCCTTATTGTGAACATCTTTACAGCAAATATTTTGTTCGCTTTTCTCCTTGCAGTCATGAAAGCTAGTCAGAATCATCAGAGTGCTTTTTTTCACATTGTAAGAGTTTTCTCACTCCAAGTGTCCTTTCCAGTGATGGTGCTTTTGCTGTGAAGAAACCAGTCTGTCAATGTATTTGACTTATGTATCAGCAACCTTCTCAGTTATGCAGGTCATAAAGCTTGTAATCAGCTCTTCGCTTTATTATTTTGCACAAGATCCTTAGTATGAAGTGATTCAAACTATAAGTTTTTAATGAGCGCAACACTAGGATTTGTTATCAGGCTTGGCACAGATAGATATTTATGTGTTTCAAAGGAATGTTTAGATTACTGAGGTGTATATAGTACATATGAAACTGCTTTTTTTTTAAATTCAGAAAGCTATTTTTATTTTTTAAAATTCTTTTTTTTTTTTAGTAGTGTTTGCACAGTGCTCAGGTCCTGGACGTATGTCCTAATTTTAGGACCTGGGAGAACAGGCAGTTGTTTGGATTAGCATTTGCACAGTGCAACAGAAGTATTGAAATAACTTATTTTTGAATGTGAGAGGGGCTGCTCATCTCAGCAGTGTTTGAGCAGTACAGGCACATTTACAAGGTGAGAAGTAGCCGATACAGTTGAGGAGGAGGATGAGGATGAGGATCACAGCTGGACTTAGATCTGGCTCCAGGGTGGATTCACATTCCTGAGCCTCTCTGGTTCAGTTCTCCCTGAACATCATCTAGTGATGTGACAAAGAGGTGATGCCTCTGTGATGCCCGCGTAAAACATGTCTTTATGGTGGATGTGACAACTGAAGATACAACATTAAGTGTGGGATGAACTCATGATGTAGGGAATGTGCTCTGAGAGACCGGAGGAGTCTGAAGGAGTCAAGGGTAGTGGAAAACACTGGATGAGGGATGAGAAAAGGGAGAGAACTTGGAAAAACACCCTGGAGAAGATGTCAGGAAGCAAAGCAGCCCAGACCGTCAGAGGATAGGCTGGGGAGCTGGGAAGCTGTCTGGAGCAGAGGTTGAGGGACACAACCCAAGCAGCACTGGGACAGGACAGGGTAAACCGCCAAGGGACCAGTGGATAACCACTTGGTAACAGAGTGAGAGAAGAGGATGACAGTATTGCCAAGGGCTGTAGAGCAGGGCAAAACTAATCACTTGTTCAGTTTGAAATTTCATGTCTTGGCATGGATTTTCCGAGAAAGGGAAGCAACGGTTTCATGTGCTTCTTCGCTGTACTCAAAATAAATCCAAGCCAAGCTCTTGTTTTCTTCCTTTGGGAAAAGGACCACACTGGGGATGCAATGAAAAGTTGTGGGTTTACTTTTTTTCACCAACTGCAAATGAGTGTTTATGTCTTACTTAAAAAATACAATTTGTTCTTACTAGACTTTTAAGTTCCTTGGGTCAGGTGCACTGAAAACCCAGTTCTGCCTGCTGGCTCTTTGGTTCCGAGCCTGAACCACTATATTACTCATGCCTGCTTGAAAGTTCAGTTTAAGGTATTTCATTAAATGTGTTTGGCAGCAATTTGCAGCAAAGGAATGGATGGTAACTTTGAAGGTGTTGGTAAATCTGTGTGTTTTGGTGAATCAGAGATGATGCACTGGCATAAAGGTTTAAATTATTTATAGTTGTACGCAGATGCAAATTACCGGAACAATTTAGAACTTGGCAGATGCATGTAAATAATTATTGTGTTTAATTTGAAGTCAAAATAGAAAAAATAAAATACCTCCTGAAAATCTGAGCATGCTTTTAAAAGTTTTAATTTAAGAAAAAGGGAAAAAAAATAGCATAAGTGAAGATGAAAACAGTTTCACGCTTTGTGTATGTTTAAAACCAGCCCTGAAATGGCGGACATTTTTGTATCTGTAAATTGACTGCTCAAAAGTGGAATGGTGCAAGAGTTGTGATCAGGGCTTAACCAAGTTAGTCACCACTGAAGAAGCTGTGAGCACACCTGCAGTAATGAGACATATTAAGATGATTTTAAATCTTAATTTAAGATTTAATCTTAATTTAGAGCTTTGCCAAATTTTATATTTGTCCTGAAAATGTCCCTAACAGCTTTTAAGCTGAAGGGGCTCAGAAATTAGTTATGTACGGAATTTAAGCCAAAATAGTCCTTTTTTTTTTTTTCCCCCCTCCCCAAAACAGGAATCTAATGCAAGATTTATTGCTTGGTGTTTGTATAAAAATAAGTTTGACCTATATTTGAGAAGCTCTGGTGCCCTCAGGCCTTAAAATTTGGCAGTGCTAGTCTGTGTCAAGCATTTTTCTGTGGGAAGTCAACCCCAAATGAGCGAAGTGAATAAGCTTTTGAAAAATGAGTGTTTTGCATATGCTCGCTGGTAGCTCGCTGCAGTTGAGCTGTTGTGCTGCCAGAGACTCCATCTGTCCTCAGTGTTTTCCAGCCGGGGGCTAAAGCGGGGCTTTCCCTGCTCAGCATGGCTGGGGCATGGCAGACCCGAGAGGGGACACGAGTCCAGGTCTTCTGTGCTTGGAGGCTTCACAGGAGACGTCAGGAAGGAACCTGGTTCAAATACAAAGGAGATAAAAACCCAGGAATGAGGAAGTCTGGATCTGCCCAGGACACACTGGAACAACCCCAGGGGCCAAGTTGGGAGAGATTGCTCTTGGGCTTGAAGGTTTTGGGGTGAATGTGCAAAGAGATGGAGAAAGCCAGAGGACTTGAAGTAGAGTTGGGGCTGCCTAGGTGAGAAGGTTTTATATAAGAGAGGGACAGGCAGGAGGATAGTACAGAAAACCACTTTAGAGGGGAACAGACAGAAGCATCTGTGCCCAGAGAAGCACGTTGCCAAATGTGAGTTTGGGGTGGACCTCAGGTTTCCTGAGCTCCTCCAGGTGGGCAGGTCTGACCGTCGCAATATGTCACTCCTGCAGCACCAGCATTTTGGCAGGACACAGCACTAAACAGATGCTTGCATTTTCTCCTCCATTAGCTCAGGAAGGAGAGGCTTGCAGGGCAGTCGACAGGCTTTCCTCCCTCCTCAGGATCCATGTGGGTATGACTTAAGGTGGAAAGCAGGATTTTTATTTTAGCTACAATCCAGCACTTTATTTGCTAAAGTAAATTGACTTCTCCTTAGTGATTGAGTTAAAATAGCTTCTCTGTTTTCCTATCTTAGTGATTGCATATGTGTAATTACACCTATATAGACAGTATAACTTTAACTTATTTTAGCTTTTAAACCAGTTTGAGTGGCCCTTGGTACCATTCCTTCCCCTCCATCTTTCCTATGAAAATGAATAATATGATACTTCTATGCAGATACAAAATTATCTGATTGGAAGACTTAAAAAAAAAAACTCATGTCTGTACCGGAAGTTTTGAGTATGACTCTCAAATAACTTTACTAGCCTTGAAATTGCCTATCCATAAACATGAGATTTAGTGTAGGAGGGTTCTGGATTTTATTTTATTTTTTTCTCAGAGGAGAATTGCCTAGATTTATAAAACCAGAAAATATCTCTCTGCATTATGGTATTTGCAGAAACAAAATGTG
The DNA here is from genome assembly GCA_004320125.1 of Scolopax mira. NCBI lineage: Eukaryota > Metazoa > Chordata > Aves > Charadriiformes > Scolopacidae > Scolopax > Scolopax mira. The sequence goes on along the minus strand of BJBW01004769.1, from coordinate 80,314 downwards.
TTCGTGGGAGCTACCAATTTCCTCGTAATGGGCAAAATGTACAGGGGGCGAGGAGGGAAGGAGGGGGGGTGCTTCAGATGCAGGCAGTGGATGCATTCTGGGGAGAAGGGGGGGAAAATAATCTTTTCCTCTTTGTAATAAATACAGGTTCTCTTTCTGGTATGGTAAATAGAAGCTCCAATTTTATATATTAAGATTACTTAGAATTCTTGAGTTAATAAAGCAGAAAGTGTAACTCAAAAAATCATGTTCTAATGCATGTGTAGTTATGAATGAAATTTGATTAGTTTGACTCAAAATTAATTGGTAGAGATTTATTAACTGGTGTAAGTCCCAGGAAGCACATGGGAAAATCTCCACTGCACAAATGTTTTATCAACTTGTGGCAAATGTTTACCCCACTTGCTAAGATCATTTTACAGAGCTCATGGCAGAAATCTGGTCTATTAACTTTTGTTCCTCTCCTTCTCTATTTTTCTTCACAGAAGGAGGTAGAGGAGAGCTCCAGGTTGTACACGTTGTCCCTTGTAACCAGCATCTCTTTCTGAAACTGCTGTGTGTGCATGCCAATTG